>JAFVLL020013599.1:0-75602 GCA_021397915.2 Tor tambroides | reverse complement strand
TGAGTGATCCTGTAGAAGCTTCACTCTGATATTGTTTATCGTACTGCAGTGTGTGAGAAACTCCCTCACACAGATGGCTATTTCCAAAAAGCAGGAATATGCATGTTTTCTTCTAGAATGAGAAGACTGACTCTGCTTTTGCAGAGATTAATATTCCTGAACACTATTTGGATTCTGTTAATGGATGTTTCTTCAACTATGGACATGTTTATACCAGTGGATTGTTATAGAATACACTCTTAAAACACACTTTTCACACTGTTTTATTAAATAATGTCTTAGTGTGGACATTTTGAACATTTTTTGTAATATTTGTCTTGCTAAAGCAAATTTCATAGCTGTAGCATTTTATGTATCCTATTTATTTTATGTATCCATTTTAGGTATTTATATTTATTTTCTTGCAGTTTGCGTGATTTGACATTTTAATTGGAAATGACACACGAGAAAATTATTCCTTTCACAAGTCATATTTACCTTGATTTTTCTTCGTTTTCATGTTTTCATGTTCTTCACTGACACTGTTGTATTCTTTGGTAAATAAGTTCCCCAGGCTTACAAAAACTATTAAGCCTAAAAATTGTTGGGAAAAATTATTTTACAGTGTCCTTAGTACACATTGCATGTACTTACTGTAGTAATAACAGTAAATTATGCATAATAACATGCTACTAACCTCAAACCAAACCCAATCTTAACCCTAACCCATATCCTAAACCTAACCTTACATATTAATTATTATTGTTCAGTACTTAAATGTACAATTACACTATTTAAATAGATTAAACAAAGACATTGTAAAATAATGTGGAACTAAAATGTTCAGTGAGTGTTGTGGAAATGACACTGTAACTATGGGACAGCTGTCATTTTTTAAAATGAAATTAAAATTAAATGTTAATTTTAAAAATATTAATAAATAAAAAAATAAAATAAAACAAAAACAATAGGAATTTAAAATGTTTTATGATTATTTCAGTTTTTGTTTAGATAATCATGTACATGATGAACACTTAAAATTATGATAATCTAAACCAATATTTCTATGATGGATTCTCTGATTTTCATACTTTTCAAATTAAATTCTAAAATATCAAAAATAAATGTAGGCATGAAAAGTTTTCAAACCCATCTGGTGTTTTGTGATTTTTGGCTGTTTTTACAAATAAATTTAGAGGGAACTATTCCAGTTTAAAAACAAGGCCCTTTGACAGCATTCATTTCAGCTTGTCCCTTTGATTTGTAAAATAAAATGTGTACAGTAATGCACTTATAGTAAAGTCTGTAGTGTGAGACATTACAAAGACTTTGTGAGAATCAAAACATTTTATTTTTCTGTGTTTTTAGCGGCAAGGCTGATAACTCACTCGTGCTCTCCTTCATCCTGACTTGATACAGACCTTCGTCTGAATTCACATAGAAATTATGTGACAGATCGGTGATGAATGGGATAAGGAGGACTTTCCCCATTACTGTTTGCCTGGATCTGGCTGCGCTCCAGACCTGAAGGGGCTCTGAGCTCAGAGGGTCCCTGTACGGCTCAGGTGGATTACTGTAAATCGATCGCACAATTGATGGGGCTCCAAGCTTTCGCCTTGGCCTGACAAAGACAAATGCACTTAGCGAATAACGATTAAAAACCGCTAACAGTACCTTTGCGACAGATCAAATACTTTCACAGTAATCTGTCTGAGGACGATTTAATGGAGTCATGAGGTTTTTTTTTTTTTCATAGTAAATCAGAGCTCACAATATATCCAGTCAGTTTAGTGATTTTTTTTTCTCATAGACTGAGGTTTGCTCTGCAGCGGTGCTCTAGCGCTTACGGACACTATCCTTTACGCTGAGTCGGTTAGCTTTGTTCAGCATTTGTTTCCTAGCAACGTGCTTTCCCTGCCCGGTTTAATGTTCTGCTGCCTCAATGTTGGAGAGTCACGTCTACGTGTGTTTTGTGTGTCTCCCTCCTCAACTGTCTTTCGCCTGAGAGCCATGTCAAAGAGGGTGGAGCATTACCCTGAGTGACATCAGTGCATGTTAGAGCAATGGATGATATATGTATAGATATGCTATTGGACAGTATATTGCATGTTTTTATTGCACAGTGGGGCATTTAACTGTTCATGAGTTAGATGGCCTGAGGAAAGAAACTTGCCTGGCTGTTCTGGTGCTCAGTGCTCTGTAGCGCCAACCAGAAGGCTACAGTTCAAAGAGGAAGTGGCCTGGGTGTGAGGAGTCCAGAGTGAATTTTCCAGCCCTTTTCTTCACTCTGAGTGAGTACAGTTTTTGGAGTGTAGGAAGGGGTGTATCAATGATTCTCTCAGCAGTTCAGACTATCCGCTGTAGTCTTCCAAGTTCTGAATTGACCCTTCGCAATGACCCACCATATGTCATGTTGTCACACAGTGAAAAACACATCGCGGACCAAAGAGGAAACTGACAATGCACTGACAGACAAGACAGACCAGGTTACCTCTGGTATGAAACAAAGTCTCCACTTTAAAATTTTGTAATTTTTTAAAGAAATTCAAACAATAAATACCATTTTGTCGCTCTTTAACGTGTCGTGACAGATCGATGTAGCGCCTCGGTTCAAGCGGCACAGGAACCGATCAACTTCATCTTTAATAGTTATAGCGTGAAAAAAACATGAATGAACATCAGAAGGTGTCTTGTTTCAACCGCGGAAAGACGTCAATACACACCATTTTTCAAGGTCAAGTCCACTAACGATAATCTACTCTCCTGTCTGGTTTGTTTGTTATACAAAAATGGCAGATTCAGCATTTTGATTGGTCAGATCGCCTGTCAATCAAACTCCCTGCGAAGGGTCAATTGGTAGCTGAGCCAAACCAGACAGTTACAGAAGTGCAAAGGAAAGGTTCTATGACTGCAGAGTAGAACTGCAGAAGCAGCACCTCTGGCAGGTTGAACTTCTTCAGCTGAACTTCTGCCGTTTTTTCACAGTTGAGTGTATGTGAAACTCCCACTTCAGGTCCTGAGACGTGGTAGTGCCCAGGAACCTAAATGACCTGAATGCTTGGGGGTTTCTGTTGAAGTTCACTATCATCGCCAGTCTTTCGAGTGTGTTCGGCTCCAGAGTGCACCAGACAGCCAGATACTCAACCTCTTTTCACCATCCTGGATGAGGCCAATGACTGTTGTGTAGTCTACAAACTTCAGGAACCCCACAGAGGGGTCTTTTGCAGTGCAGTCATTGGTGTACATGGAGAAGAGCAGTGGGGAGAGCACACATTCCTGGGAGGCACCAGTGCTGTGGGTTGTGGACATAAATTTTCCTGGTCTCACTAGCTGATGCCTGAAATCTATCTAACAGATAGAGCTAGGGACAGACAGCTGGGTTAGTTTGGTCTGGAGGAGTGCTGGGATGGTGGTGTTGAATGTCGAATTAAAGGATTGTTACATAAATCCCTAGTTTGTCCAGATGTTGCAGGATGAAGTGCAGTCCTATGTCGACTGCAACATTCCTGGCCTTTTTACTCGATAAGCAAACTGCAGGGGGTCTAGCAAGGGTCCAGTGATGTCCTTCAGGTGGGCCAACACCAGTCTTTCAAATGACTTCATGACTACAGATGTTAGGGCAACAGGTCTGTAGTCATTACGTCCTGTGATTTTGGGTTTTTTTTTGGGATGCGGATGACAATGGAGTGTTTGAAGCAGGAAGGGACTTCACATAGTTCCAGTGATCTGTTGAATATCTGTGAGAAGATGCAGGCCAGCTGGTCAGCACAGGTTTTTAGACAGGCTGGTGAGGCACCGTTTGGGCCTGGTGCTTTCCTTGTCTTCTGTTTCCTGAAGATCTGACACGCATCCCCACTCATTCAGGTTATTAGCAAGTTGTTAATTCCCTACAGAGTTGGGGGATGACTTGTAGTTTGTCTGTCTATCTATCATCTATTTTTTTGTTGTTGTTGTTTTTTTTATTTAGGTGACAGAGACATTGTACATTAATAAAACATTCCTGTAAATGTACCAGAATTAGCCAAAGGCTATTTTTCATCCGTAGTCCCTGGACAAGATGTTACAAGTCACCCTAAAGAAAATTTAATTAAAAATACATACTAGAAAGTTTAATAATTACACAATAAAAATCATACAGTAGTCTATTGAAAATGATGAGATCAATTAAAAACAATACAAACAAGATACAAACAATAATAGGATAGTGTCACGGTGCACACACGAGGGAGGACACAGGAACACGCTGACAAGGACGTAACTCAAATAATACTCTTTAATTTAGACATCAGGCATGCAAGCAGCAGACACAGGAACACACCAGAGTAACGGGGCAGACTGGTAGACCACACAAAACTGAACAGGCTTGAACTAATATAGACACGCTAATGAGACAAACACACCTGAACAGAATTAACCAATAATCACATTATTGGGACAGGGACAGGAAACAAACCAAATAAGGAAACAAGAGGCGGGAACACATGACACACACGACAGAACCCTGACAGATAGCTAGTAGATATAAAATTCTAGTGTTGACACATCTGTTTACTAATTAACAAATTCTTCAGTTGAACCCTAAATAAAGCATATGTGTCTAGATCTCTTGTAGTTGTCGGAATAGTATTCCATTCTTGTGCAGCTTTGACAGAAAAAGCAGACTGACTAAAATTCATCTAAGCAGTATGATACAATCTCCTCTTAATGCGCCTCTTGTAGAGCGATAATCAGTTGTTCTAATGCTAACTAACTGACCAAGAGAGGGAGAAGATAAACTATAAATAATTTTATACATCAAGCATACATTAGCATACTTAATCATGTTTTCCCAACTTAACAAATTATATTTTTTCAGTATTGGACAATGATGATAATGTGCCGATTTCTTATCGAAGACTTTAAGTGTTTACGTTTGTATAAGGACTCTAATGGTTTTATAGTCACTGAACTCTCCTGAGACCAGGTGGTTAAACAGTAAGTCATGTGAGAAATAACCATAGAATGCATATACATCTTAGCTGCCTCTAATGACATATAATCTCTAGTAAACTTAAAATGATAAAGATTAAACTTAACCTGCTTACAAACCTTTTAAACTTGAGCTTTAAATGTAAGTGTAAAATCAATCAGTATTCCCAGATATTTATATTGAGGCACTACCTGCAGCCTCACCCCTGACACATAAACATCTGGCTCTTTAATAATAATGTTAGACTTAGAGAAAAACATACATACTGTTTTGGACACATTTAGTTGTAAGCAATTCCCTTTTAGCCATGCCAACACATTAACCATAGAGTTCGTAAGTTAATTTGCAACTTGTGTCAGACTATTACCATGTGTATAAATTACTGTATCGTCCGCATACATTTGTATATTAATTCCAGGACATGCAAGATGAAAACCATTTATATACAGGTGCGTCTCAGTAAATTAGAATGTCGTGAAAAAGTTCATTTTTTCTTGTAAGTTATTTAAAAAGTGAAACTTTCATATATTTTAGATTCATTGCATGTAAAGTAAAACATTTCAAAAGGTTTTTGTTTTAATTTTGATAAGAGCTTACAGCTCATGAAAGTCAAAAATCCAGTATCTCAAAATATTTGAATATTTATATTTGAGTTTCATTAAATGACCATGCCTAATGTATAAATTCCGGGTATCTCTCGTTCTTTGAAACCACAATAATGGGGAAGACTGCTGACTTGGCAATGATCCAGAAGACAGTCATTGACACCCTCCAAAAAGAGGTTAAGTCACAGAAGGTCATTACTGACAGGGACGGCTGTTCACAGAGTGCTGTATCAAAGCATATTAAATGCAAAGTTGACTGGAAGGAAGAAATTGGGAAAAGGTGCACAAGCAACAGGGATGACTGCAAGCTTGAGAATACTGTCAAGTAAAGCCGATTCAAACACTTGGGAGAGCTTCACAAGGCGTGAACTGAAGCTGGAGTCAGTGCATCAAGAGTCACCACACTCAGACGTCTTCAGGAAAAGGGCTACTAAGCCACTTCAGAAACCGAAACAACGTCAGAAGCATCATACCTGGGCTAAGAAGAAAAAGAACTGGACTGTTGCTCAGTGGTCCAAAGTCCTCTTTTCAGATAAAAGTAAATTTTTCATTTCATTTGGAAATCAAAGTCTGGAGTCTGGAGGAAGACTGGAGAGGCACAGAATCCAAGCTGCTTGAAGTCCAATGTGAAGTTTCCTAAGTCAGTGATGATTTGGGGTGCCGTGACGTCCATTATGTTTTATCAAGTCCAAAGTCAATGCAGCCATCTACCAGGAAATTTTGGAGCACTTTATGCTTCCATCTACTGAAAGCTTTATGGAGATCTGATTTCATTTTCTAGCAGGATTTGGCACCTGCCCACACTGCCAAAGGTACCAAAAACAGGTTCAATGATCATGGTGTTACTGTGCTTGATTGGCCAGCAAACTCACCTGACCTGAACCCCATAGAGAATCTATGGGGTATTGTCAAGCGGAAGATGAGAGACACCAGACCCAACAATGCAGATGACCTGAAGGCCGCTATCAAAGCAACCTGGCCTTCCATACCACCTCAGCAGCGCCACAAACTGATCACCTCCATGCCACGCCGAATTGAGGCAGTAATTAAAGCAAAAGGAGCCCCTACCAAGTATTGAGTACATATACAGTAAATAAACACTTTCCAGAAGGCCAACAATTCACTAAATTTTTTTTATTTTTTATTTATTTATTTTTTTAATTGGTCTTCTGAAGTATTCTAATTTGTTGAGATAGTGAATTGGTGGGTTTTTGTTAAATGTGAGCCTAAATATCACAATTAAAAGAACCAAAGACTTAAACTACTTCAGTCTGTGTGCACTGAATTTATTTAATACACGAGTTTCACAATTTGAGTTGAATTACTGAAATAAATGAACTTTTCCATGACATTCTAATTTATTGAGATGCACCTGTATATAGCAAAGAGCATTGGACCCAAGATAGATCCTTGCGGAACACCAGTTGATGTACCTAAATCATTGGACAGGTGATTTTGTACTCTAACACACTGAAGTCTATCTGATAGATATGACTCTATCCAGTTAAGTGTATGTAATGAAAAATTAAAACAAGATAACTTAGACATAAGGACTCTATGATTAACGGTGTCAAAGGCTTTCTTTAAATCAAGGAACACAGCTCCAACTACACCACCTTTATCTAAGAAAGTTGTAATAGTTTCTATAAAAAAAACAATTTGCAGTTTCCATGAGTATTTTGCTCTAAAACCAAACTGCATTGAATGCAATGAAAATGAACTACTGCTCAATTAACTGCTAATCTGTTCTGCAACTAGTTTCTCCATAACCTTAGAAACAGTGGGTAAAATACTAATTGGCCTATAATTATCAATAGAAAGGGGATCTCCACTTTTGAATATTGGAACAACAATCGCCAACTTCCAAACACTTGGGAATTTTCCCTGAGAGATTGAAAGAATAATAACTTTAGTAATAGGTTTAATTAGGGTCAAACTAGACTCTTTGAGCATAACAACATCCATGCCATATTTATCTTTTGCTCTAGATGATTTAAGAGATCTAATTGTTCTCAATTGTTGTCTGTCTGTCTGCCTGCCTGCCTGCCTGCCTGCCTGTCTGTCTGTCTGTCTGTCTGTCTGTCTATCTATCTATCTATCTATCTATCTATCTGTCTGTCTGTCTGTCTCTCTGTCCATCTGTCTGTCTATCTATCACACACTTATTATCTATATCTCTTCACACACTTCAAAATGCTTATCTTTGCAAGTATTTAGGTCTTAGTGAAAGCAAACAGCTGAGAAAGAAAACACGTGTATCAGTATATTGGATCTGGGCAGCTCTTAAAGTGACAGCAGTCTAATACTCCTGCTTTCTGTCATTCATGTTAATCAAACAACAAAAGAGAGAATGTCTGTCTATCTATCTATCTATCTATCTGTCTATCTGTCTGTCTGTCTATCTATCTATCTATCTATTGTTCTGTCTAGATTGTTCTTTTGTTCTATTGATCTATCTATCAAAAATTAATTACACATTAATTATTAATAATTAAAAAAATTAATTCATTGGTATAGCAGGTTCAACAGATGATGTTGTTTTGATTCTGATTAGGTGGTGAGGTCTGCAAGTGTTGAGCTGGTGGGTGGATGCCGGTGACTGTTTTCACCTGTCATCAGCTAGTGGTAAACAACAGGTGGTGCAGTGCAGAAAGAGTAGAGGCTGTATACCCTCTGCAGAAAGCTATTCTCAGCCTCATTCTCTCATAGATCCACAGTTCCACTGCAGTTTCACAATGCACACCCTCAATGAGAACTGACAGCATATACCTCCAATCCATCAGACTGGTCCTACCATCTTCTCTTCTCTATTATTTTGTCTGTTTCAAATATAGGCTGTATCGGGAAAGGAAAGACCACACCAACTTAAACGGCACAAGCAATGCCACATTCATCTCTGGTCGCCACCCACAGCTCACACCTTTAAGTGTAATTTGAAAAGGCAGATTAGATTGCATCTCTTCTTCTGGTGGCCTGCTGTAGCAGACAGTTATTGCTTTATAACAACAGGATGCCTATTGCACATCTAATGCTCAGTGTACTGCCTAAAATTTGATGATTCAATAGTTTTGCTTGCTAAAGTATTATTTTTTGTGCATGAATGATACCGCAAATTGTTTGGCATTTTTGAGAAGTGCTATTATCAGAAAGTTTTAGAAATTATAAAAAAAAAATCCCTTGGCAGCAAACTGAAATAAATTAAAGTTAATCTACTAAAAGTAAAACTGAATAAAAAGCACATAACAAAATTAACTTAATGAAATTATAACTGAAAATATCCAAAACTAAAATAACATTAGTTGTGGTAATTTCTTGAATTACTGTAGATTAAGTCTAGAGAGGGTTTTGTTTTAAGCTTTGTTAGATCTGTATTCATTTAAAGATATGGAAAAGTAGATTTCTGTTGTTTCAACATGAAAATCAGTTTTTCCACTATACTTTAAGACTAGATTTAGTGCATATTTGTCACTTGTAATTGATATTGTGTGGTTTTCTCTATAATAAGTTTTTCCATCTCAGGTGTAACACTTACTGTACAGAATCTGAACTTTGTGTGTGTGCAGAGGCGGATGCGAGGGAAATTATCTGCTCGAGAGAGAGTGAAGACAGTCTGCATGAAGCAGTCTCCATGGTGGCAGTGTGTATGTGTGTGTGTGGGGGGGAGTTTGGACACAGCACTGTAAATGAATGAGTATCTACAGAATCTTAGCTTTTTAAAATAAATCTTCAATGTCAGACTCGATCAGATCACTGAAAACACATTCAAAGGTGGTCAGGGAAAGATTCTGACAGAAATGCAAATGCTGATGTGTTTTCATGATCCATATACAACTTCATAGCCTAATATGTAAGTGGTACTTTCCATTGGTGTTATTTAAGAGGTCCAGAGCAGTGTGGCATAGCAGAAAGTGTTTCAGCTGATATATATGGTGTGATTTTAAACAAGCTTCATATTTCACTTGCCTACAGATTGTCAGGAGCTTTAACAGGAAATAACTTGTTGAGATTTTGTGGTGACAGAATCTTTATAATATACCTAGGCTTTTGGGGCCTTCTGACACTTTGTGAAATTGATATTGATTTTGTTATCAAGGGTTCTATCTATCTATCTATTTAGGCCATGCTTGTGAACTATAATCTTATTTGTTGACTTGAACTTTTCAAAATGTACACGGCTGATAAAGTTTGGGGTTGGTACATTCTTTTTAAATGTTTTGGAAAGACGTTTTTTGCTCACCAAGGCTGAATTTATTTGAATGAAATGCAGTAAAAACAGTAATATTCTGAATTATTATTACTGTTTTCTATTTTAATATATTTTAAAATGTACATTATTCTTGTACAGTCATTACTCCATTTTTTTCAGGATTCTTTGATGAACAGAAAGAGAAAAAGAACAGTATTTATTTGAAATAGGATTCTGTAACAGTATAAATTACTGTCATTTTTTGAATAATTTAATGCATCCTTGCTGAATAAAAGTATTAATTTCCTTCAGTAAATAAATAAATAAATACAAATACTGACCATACATTTGAACTGTAGTGTATAAATGAATACAATAATAGGTAATATGAAAATAATAGTAGGGTTTTTTTTGCTTGTTTTATTTTCTCCAGGCAAAAATCCTAAACAAATTGCTTCAGAATAGTAATTTTAGTTTCTAAAAGCCCCTAACCAAATACAATAGTAAAAGCAAACACCACTAAATATAATTGCAGTATGCCCTTTTAATATCACATTCAGGCAATATTTTAACCTTCCTAAGATACTTTGAAAGAAGCAATTAGACTAATGTTTTTATATGCAGGTAAATTTCTTGATAACCTCCAAACATAGAAATTTCATCTGAAGCTCTCATAAACTAATCTCCTTTAATTTCATGAAATGGATTATATTTCATGGCGGATAAATACCTCATGTTATTCATAAAGCCATCCAGCAAGCTGCAAAGCTGAATAATTTGAATTAAGCAGCAAAAACTGCTAAGGAAAAGTGGCAATCACTTATATATTTGTATATAGCCATAATCCTGTTAATATACTAAAATAAATTCTGTGTCAGAATATTGCTGTCACGTTCTCTGTGTTGAGGTTTGGTGTGTGGTAAGTGGTGGTCCTGTGTGACTGAAGCGTGGCAGGAGTGTGGCGTACGTGACGCTGTCCCTGTGACAGAGATCTCAGTGTGACTGCTGTGACAGACGGCAACAAAGGCGTTCCCAATCGATCTCGCAGCGGGTGAGTGACAGCTCTTGTCAGCGAGCTTAGACTTATCAAGAGGGTTTACATACAAATAAAGCTGAAATGGATGAAGGTGCATTTGCCCGATGTTTGCCTTGTGTGAGAGTGTATGCCAATCTTCTTTATACTTTTAAACGAGACCAAGGAATGTTTACAGTAGATGGTGTAGACGGTTTATTTTTGATTGTCAGTTTCTGTATTAAAGTATTGACTACAAAAAAGCTTTTGAACATCCTGCCTAGACAAAAAAGCAGGCGTTTTGTCACAATAAGATGATTTTTATTGACTAAAATTTGAGAAGAATAACTTTTTTGAAATAAGATCACATCTTTCAGAATAAAGACATCTTACACAACATCTTTCATTTTAGTTCACCCAAAAATAAAAATTCTGTCATTAATTACTCACCCTTATGTCATTCCAAACCCGTAAGACCTTTGTTCATCTTCAGAACACAAATTAAGATATTTTTGATGAAATCTGAGAGCTTTCTGACCCTGCATAGACAGCAACACAACTGACACGTTCAAGACCCAGAAAGATAGTAAGGACATTGTTAAAATAATCCATCTGACATCAGTGGTTCAACCTTTTTATGAACAATTTTATGAAGCTATGAACATACTGTACTTTTTGTGTGCAAAGAAAACTAAAAATAACGACTTTATTCAACAATTTCTTCAACGCATGTTCAAGACAGTACAACAGCGCATGAATTTAGAAATAATGCATTTTTTATATTGTGAAACATAAACATTTTTATATTGTGAAAACCACAACAAACAATCATAATAATATTATAAAATGTATAATATGCTAAAATATAACAACAATAACAACAACAAAAAATAATGATAATAACAATAATGACAATTATTGTTGTTTTAGTATAAAATTGTAACAATAAATCGCATAATAATCATCATAATAATAATAATAATAATTATTATTATTTTTGTTGTTTTATTTATATTATATTATATTATGTCCAAATGTATTCTATTGATTTTGTGTGTGTGTGTGTGTGTTTGTGTTCTCCATTTTACCCAGCCGCTGCTAAAATGTATTGCTTTTTGTTGCATTTGTATTACCTCATATGTAATAAAGACTACATCACAACAAGTGGAGTCTATATGAGAACAAGGTCTTTCTCAGGTTGAGAAATGTCTTTTATTCAGTCAGAAGTGCTGAGCTTTGATTTAGACTTCTGAGAATGCAGGACCAGTGTGAGACATCTGACAATATTCAAAGCTCAGTAAAGAAAACTTATCCAGCATGACACAGTCAGCGTGGTCTATACCTAAAAATGCCCTCTTTAGCCTCCAATTGCCATGCTGTGTGACATAAAGGTTAATATCTCCTTATAACTATCTCATAACTGTATATCTTTGATGTTCTATCAGTGAAGAGCTGACTGTAGCATCATTCGAGAGCGTAACATCTGCCTGTGCGGCCCAGACAGAGAGACAGGGCTTCCCCCTGACACCAGCATCGATTCTCCCGTTGAAAGACTCTCCTTTCTTTCCTGTAGTATTGATGAATGATTCATGAGGCTGAACAACGGGAGGCCAAGTGGAAATTGGCAGTGCGCTTTGGACAGAGAGAATGTGTTAGGAGCACATGGGCAGAGATTAGCCACTGCACCTATTCTCAGAGACCCGTGAGGGGCTTCAATATAAAATCTGCTTAATATGTTGGGCTCATTAGGTTTAATGTTTTTATAATGGCCAGATGCTTGAGTCTCGTGTACACCACAGCAAAAGGCCCCTGGATAGTATTTATGCAACTGAATTAGCTCTTACAGGAGATCAGATCTTCTTGTTGTTGTACAACGTTTTTTTTTTGTTTTTTTTGGTGCTGCAGTGTAACAGTATCGTTGATGAATTATTGATTGTTTGTCTCAGTTATTGTTATTTTAGGCAGTCAAATTTGTGGGATCTGTTTTTAGGGAACCACAAGTGAGAAATTTGGAATATCCAAAAGTGTTTTGTACTATAAAAACATTAACATGATAACCCAAAGAGGCTGTGTTTTACAGTCAGTTAAAATTGGTTTAATTATAAATTATGGTAGTTCTAAAACCCCTGTAACTGTGGTAAAATGACTGTATTTGGGAGGCTTATTGCTTTTATAAAACAGTGGAAACAGCAATGTAATAACACACTAACAGTATAATTGCATTGATAAAACACCAATGGTTATGTTTATTGATAATAATAATCTAAACACACATTTCTTCCGCCAAGCAGAGGAGAAGACGGACAACTGTAAAATGACTTTTTCCATGTTTTGTGACATGTACCATGGTAATACCACAGCATTCTTTGAAACCTTGGATGATTGCATTTAGAAAAAACACAGAAAAGTACTATTTTTTTTTAACCATGTTTTAATGACAAGTAGCATGGTAATATTGTGTTTTTGTATAGTTTTATGTTTGTTTGTTTTTTGACATGGTACAGTGCATGGTAATACTGTGGTATAAATCATAAAAATATGGTATTACCTTGTCACTGTATTTTGATGGTAATACCGCGGTATACTTTGAAGTGTTTTGGTATTTTTGTAAGTTTAGTTTATCAATATTTTTAGTAAAATCATGGGATTATTTGAAGTACCTTGGTAATACCATAGTACTTTTTGTAAGGAAATTCATCTAAGATACTTTAACTTATTCACCTAAAAAGAAGTATCAATTTTTTTAACATTATGATGTCTTTAAATTTTTGATCAAGTGTTTCTGTTTGATTATTTTATTGAGTTCACATACACATATATATTTATTTCCGTATTTCTCCAAAAGATTGTGAGTAGATTTTCAGTGGTTATTGCAGGGTTATAACAAATATACAACACTGAATATGAGTAGAACAATGAGCTGAATGTGGTTCCCTTTGAGAATTTCAGTTTACATGATCCATTTTGCAACTGTTTTTGATGTAAAAAAGTTTCATTTCTGTAAGCGCTCTCACCGGACATTGACAAAGTTTGGCCCTACATCACTGCGTAGTGTCTCCTGAACTGTGTTTAGCCCTCCAGCTCTGCTTTAATGTGTGAACGTTAACCTGAGACTGTCCTGGATGGATGTGAACGCTGTCCCCTCTTTCTGTAATTGTATTTTTCATCTGAATGGGCTCGCCGGTGGGCTCAAATGATTAGTGGTGTTGTTTTTCTCTGCCTGGTCGAATCTGTTCTAACGGAGGGCATAAGATGAGTTACAGCAAAGGATGGGAACCATGTGTAACGTAGTCACATAAAAACCCACAAAAAACTTTTCCTCCCTCATGAAACCTAATCCATCAGCTCAGTGGCTCAGCACGTAAAATCACAAGGGTGTGAGCGTTACTCTGAGCAAATAAGTAATCATAACGGTACATTAAGCCACAGGATACACAGATCTATATTACAGCCATAAATTTGTTTTATTCCTTTTTTAGCGCCAGTGTCCTTGGAGGCTTTTCTTGAAAAGATGTGTTGTCATGGTTGCAGTGTGTCAATACCAGCACACCCAGCTGTGCGATATCATAGAGCTGCATCTGTGAGCAGAACAGAGGCAAAAACAGGACTGGTGAGTCATCATTGATGGGAGTGGGGAAGACCTCAGCAGAAATCTAGGCTGAAATCCCCTTCCAGCTATGAGAGAGAGAGATGATGGTGAAGCGAACTGTATTTTGCAGATACTGCAAATCGCTTGGGATTTGTGTTGAGGAAGGAAAACTATCAAAAAGTAGCGTGGTATACCATGGACATGTATCTTGGTAATACCACAACATTCTTTGAAACCTTGGATCAGTTGGATGATTGCATTTAGAAAAAACACACAGAAAAATGCCATGCAATTATTACCATGATTTAATGACAAATAGCATGGTAATATTGTGTTTTAAAAAATACTATACAATTTAAATGTTTTTTGACATAGTGCATGGTAATACTGTGGTATAAATCATAAAAACATGGTAATACCTTTTCGCCGTATTTTGAGTAGATGTGGCATGGTAATACCATGGTATACTTTGAAGTGTTCTGGTATTTCTTTAAGTTTACTTATCAATGCTTTAGTAAAAACATGGTATTATTGGTAATTTCATAGTACTTTTTGTAAGTGAAATTATTCTAAGATAAAACTTAAACTTATTCACCTACAAAAAAGAACCAAAATGTACCATGGCGGCATGGTATTACATAGTAAAAATCATTAAAACATGGAATTATCATATTACTACCCAGTTCTGTCATGAAACTATAGATGAAGCAGGCTGATGGGTCATTAATGCAAACGGATGACGTTCACAGCGTTATACTATTTGGCACAAGCTGATTCGTTCACGTTGCGTATGCAGCCAATAAGCTTGCTGCTTTACATTTAAATGGTTGGTTAACATTCATTCGAGCATTTCACAGTGCGCTTTCAGAGCTCCTCTGAAACCCTCCACCTTCTCCAGCTCCACCTGTATAGATCTGCTAGGGGTTATTTTATATGCTATTTGTGCAGCAGCAGTATGTCTTAAATACTCACAGCGCCATATTGGCAAATGTATCGGCAGTAGCAAGTTCCTGTACCTGCTTTGCTTTGCAGCAGCAATAATCTACAACAACAGCAAGACCAAATACATTAACACTGTCATCTCCATAACCATGCTAAAATCTTCAGAGCATTATCATGACAGAACTGTATATTGAGGAGATGTGCCACAATAATACCATTGTATTATTTTATAACTTCAAATAATTCACCTACACAGAAGTACCAAAATGTACTACAGTAGTAATTTGGACATTTACTGTAGTAGTCCTATGGTAATTTGGAAGTACCTTGGTCCTGTTTAAATACATTTATTTTAGTACAATAGTCTGTGATACCACTGTGTGATACCATGGTACCACTATAGTGTATACTTTTTTGTAATTTTTTTGTTTTATATAGTATACTTTTTTTGTAAGGGTTACCTTGGTAAATGTCTACAAAAATACTATATTCTCATACCAACATGTCATAGAAATATGATATGAGGGTCACACTTTATTTTAGGGTCCAATTCTCACTATTAACACACCATTATTTACGACTTTTGCCTCAATAAACTCTTAATTTGCTGCTTATTAATAGTATGCTAGTGTAGAATATGGTCATGCAGAATATGTGCTTCATAAGTACTAATAAACAGCCAATATGTTAATAATAGGCATGCTAATAAGCAAATAGTTAATAGTGAGAATTGGTCCCTATATCAGGGGCGTCGCTAGGAATTCTGGGCCCTGTGTACTGAATTTGCTATGAAGCCCCCTCAAAATCATGTTCAGTGGGGCCTCTGTTACTCTGTTCCACTCTTACCTCCTGTTTGACGCCCCTGCCCTATACTAAAGTGTTACCAATATGAGATACCTTGGATTATAAGATAAATATTTGGCATAATTCATAATATCTGAGTATGATAGTCACTATTGTGTATATAAAAGCACAATGGTATTAACCTCTGATACAATCACTGAACCATTTGTAATTGAGATCAACAGAGTCGAGCTCTATTGTGATTCATTTTTCATTTACACATTTGAGTTCGGTGTAATATTTACATAGATTGGATATCACTTTCAGTAGCCATCACAGTTGTTGTCAGACCAGTCACGTATTTGCAAACAGTTGACACCTCTACATGAACGCATCCTAATTCTAGCTGATTGCACACATTCACTGACTGAGGGAGTTTGCTCTCACATTGCCCCTCAGGGACTATGCTTATTATTAGCATTAGCATAAATTCTCAACTTCTTCAATCTGGTGTCTAATCCGGTGTTGTGAGAAATCTGGTTCTTCCTCGAAATCGGGTCTCCATTAGGATCCCTAATGATCCCATTGGCTAAAAGAACTTGTAATGAGTACTCTCTTTAGAGCCTGATTAAAATTCCTACAAAATCATGTTATGATAGTGTTGTTTGAACAATGTTATAATGACCAGTAATGTCTGTTTTATGTAGTTTACATACTAGCTTAGCATACAGGTTGTGATTAGCCTGATAGCTTGGCTTACACCAGTTTGCAGTTAACGCTTATTCACGCCAACATAAATGTTCAGAATGATTGTGGTCAAATTTTTGTATACACCATTGTGTAAAAAACAGCTGAATAAATATGCACATTTACTCTCTGACACTAGGTGATGCTTAAGGAACAGCGCTTTATGTAACAGCAGTGGCTCCAGGCATGTGACCAAAAGTGCAAATCTTATTGGTTGGCCAGTTTTTTTTTCCCAGTGTGATGGAAAAAAAAATTGAACCCTTCTCTTTAAACAAAAAGAAATTGTCTCATTGATGGCATGTGAATGTTTGTATTGATCTGAACAGATGCATTAACAGCCATTTATTCAAATTAAAAATGTTTGTCTCACCAAATTTTCTTACTGAATATTTGTCTTGTTGTGACCTTGCTTTGATGTTCCTTGTTGGAGCATCTCTATTGCTTTACCTGTGGATCTATCCATCTGTGTATCCGTTCATCTAGCTGTGGTTTATTACATCAAAGCATCATTTTTACCGACTTGGAAGATCGTTTATGGCAATTTGTCTTTATGGTTCTTCACACCAAGACATTTTTATCTGTATTATCCACTTTAAAACCTTCTTAAAGATCCTCATTCCTGCTTCCTGTCCAAAATGATAGCATGAAAAGCCATCATGTGCTCTTTGGAATGACCTAATCTATCTCCCCTCCAAGCGGTACACTCTCACCGGTCCCTTTGGACATTCATACCATATCTTGCGATGAGATTATCCCCTTCCTTCTCCGACCCTCCCCCCATCAAGAGCCCAACACACCTCATTTCCTAGCTAGCACTTGGTATTCTCTCCATCTCACTGGAGACTCATGTTCACCCGTTCATACCCTCCTCCTCCGTTGTGGATGATCTTTGTGTCAAATCTCCCAGGACCTTACTGTGCTCTCACCCGAATGATTTCTGAATTATTAATCCCATTCTGCCATTGGAATTCTCCATGGATTGCCAAGCCAGTGCCAGAGAACCTTTGATGTTGAGGTTGAATAGGGCCTGAGCAGTTGGGAATACTTTGGCCAATTCAAGGGGTGGGAAATTATTATGTTGGCTGGGCCTTTTGCTTTTGGTTTTCTAGACTCCCCTTTTCCACCTTTATTTTTAATATTTTGTCTATAAAATGGGAAGCAAACATCTCAATTGAAATGCTGCCTGCTTTGGCACACCCACACCTTTTTATATAGATTTCTCATTGACGTCAATTCACACATGATTATTCTCTGTGAATGGATTCCCTGTGACTGTCTTAAAGGGGTAGGTAAGGCAAAAAACAAAACAAAAAATTGTTCATCATTTTCTCACCCTAATGTCGTTCCAAACACGACTTTCTGTCTTCTGTGGATGTTTGAAGAATGTCCAGAGTGCTCTTTTCCATAATGAGGACTGGGTTTGGCGACAATGTTTAAGTACTCAAGACTGGATTCTGTCTTAAGTCCAACTTTAGTCTACCATATTTTCATGCTCTTGGTCTTGTCATGGACTCGGGAGCTTTTGGACTCGGATATAAGACCAAGTCTGGTCTCGAGTACACTGCCAATTCTCGCATATGATCCACTCTTTTATTCATCCCTTTTTGACCCTTATTCAGCTTACTCAGGTCTCAGCCTGATTTCAACTACAAAACTGTCTGGCGAATTGCAAAAATGACAAAGAAGTGCAATAAAAGTACCCAAGTAATCCATACTACTTGTGTTGCAATATTCCAAGTCTTTGAAAGCAGTATGACCGACTCATGAGGAACAGTTCGAAATTTTAAATCTCATTTGCACTTGCATTTACTTCAAATATGCTGCATTGCTTCAGTGCCTGGATATGCATTACAAATATATACTGCAATACAAATAGGCCATATTTGATGTCAGTGATGTCGAGTACGTTTACATGGACAACAATATTCCAATTTTAACATGATTAAGACAATACTCTGAATAAAAATCTACCATATAAACAGAGATTTTTGATTACCTTAATCCGGCTAAAGTCATACTCGAAGTAACACAAATCAAATTAACACATGGAATATTCCTATTTTAGTCGCATTATCGAAGTGCAGTATAGACATGTACACATTATTACCGTCGTGCAGGACTTTTCACCGCATTTTGCGTCAGGATACACACACGACAGTGGTCAACCATTTGACGGCAAACAAAAGAGCATAGCTTCAACAACGCCGCCCTCTGTTTGCACGTATAGCATGACAAATAATTAACTGCGCTTGAAGCTTTTGTAAAATTAAAAACGAAACACCCAAAACTGTATATGGTACCATAACGAAGACGAACTGTATGTTGATACGTGAAATTCTGGAGAGAACGTCAGATGACGTTGCGTGGGGGCGTAATGACGTGTGCCATTAATCGATCTATGTACTATAACATGTAAAACGGGAACATAAAAGGAGAATTCTAAAAGCAACTCATGTAAAAACTTAATCATAATGTCTTATTCAGAATAAGGTAAATAATTAGATTACTGATGTCCATGTAAACATACTGATTGATGTAAAAGCTGATCCACTGCGTCTTGTACTATTTGTAAACTGAACACGAGGTTTGAGAGCTATGGAAGATGGGGAAGATTTTCCAATAAAACAGCATCTAAAAAGTACAAATCAAACAGGCTATGTTTATGTTGATTTTTAAAGACAGATTAAAGAAAGCCAGCAATGACATGAGGCTGAGTCAACGATGAGAGAATGTTAAATTTTGGATCAACTGTTCCTTTAAGAACTGTTTAACATATGAAAAGACTGAGAATCAATCTAAGAACATATATCCCAACCAAATCAATTCCTGTTCAGAGCAAAGTGGCAGAGATTTTGAAAGGATGACTCATTCTTATTGATATTGAGATCTCAGCCCTTGTGACACTGCCACCATCAAACTCTCATAAGGAGTGATAAATCAACTGTCACATGTAGGAAGCATTAAGAGACCTTTAGAGGAAGCTCACGACTTCCATTAAAGTGAAACCGCTCTATATCGTGCTCTATCTCTCTCTCTTTTTTCTCCTTGAGCAGAGATTAATTCTGCAGTTCTGCTCAGTCAGGTACATCACTCCAGTCCGGTGCTCTTTTGGCCAGACTTCCTTCTCTGCTGCCAAACTGTGAGTCTCTAAGGATACCTGACTAGAGCCGGCTAGACGGAGGTATTCTGAGCTAATCTGTGCATGTCTTTGGCAGAAGTAGTGTGTGTGTGAGCACTATATTTAGTACTAAGGCATAGTTTTAGTGTGTGTACACACTTCAGATGCTTATTTTTGGCCTCATTACTACTTTTATTGATAGCCATGGAAGAGAAAGGACAGAAAATCATTGGTAGAAGATGACTGGAAAATGATGCAAACTAGAATTAAACATTTATTACTATTAGTATATGTGTATATATTATTTTGTGCAGAGTAATAATTCCAGGTGGTAAATATTGCCCCTAAATAGGCCATTTTTTACACTGGTCGAGGCATGTGCACTACCTATTAGACCAAGGCTATGAAATGAGATTTTGAATGGACATTTCCCAGAACTACTCCTCTGTCTTAAGTGTGTGTATGGAGGACTACTAGACAGACTGCAGAGGTATGATATGGTGCTGTTAAGAGCAGATGAATGGACCTGTTTGTCCTGTGGTCTTGAGCAGCTCAATAAAGATGGCTCGGATTTATCAATGAAATTTGAGTTGGAGAGCAGGGTAGCTTCTTCTTAGAGCACCACATGCAATTACATCACAGCAGTTTATCTCTCCTGAACTAGCTTCCATTAAACAAGCTTGTTTGGAAAGAATTTGGATTGTTAGGTTAGGTCTACGTCACTGATTTTTTTTTCAGCACTAACAGTGGACTAAACAGCTCCTGTTACTGGAGTTGCAGTGATCATCTATGATGAATCAATCTAGATCCTGTTGTTTTCAGGATATGAGTTTTGAAACTCAGTGATGTTTCTGTGATTGCTTTTGTTGAAAGGGATTGAGTCCAAAAATATATCTCACCAACAATAACCATGACCAACATTCGCTTTGCCCTTTGCAGGTTCTCTGCTTTCTCTGTGTTTCTCTGTGATTACAGACCTAACCTATTTCATGAAATACTAAAGTAATTAAAATAAAATAAGATAAAATTATTTCTTAATTAGACTAATCAGACTGTGTGAGAGTGTGTGTGTGTGTGTATGTATATATCATTTTCAAGATGATACATCATTTTTTATTTGAAATATAAATCTTTTGTAACATTCAAAATGTCTTGAAATATCTAAATGTCACTTTTGCAATTTAATGCATCATTGCTTGAATAAAAGTAATAATTTCTTTAAAAAAAGTCTTACTTAACCAAAACTTTTGTATTTGAACTTTGAACTTATGTTTTATGCAAGTTTTACGTAAGTGTTTTAGTAATTAATGTTTAATTAGAATCAGTTTTATTTTTATTTAATAAAAAAATACAATATTTAACTTTTACCATCAGATAATGTATGTATCCAAATGTCATGAAATTATAGTAGTAAACATCCAAAAATAATTAATATTTATGTTAATATTTACAAAGTAGAATGGGGTTACCACAGTATATATCCAAACTACCATGATATTGCCATGGTCCATGTCTAAAAAATGATAATATTACCATGGCACATGTCCCAAAAAACAAACAAACACAAAAACATGGCAATATTGTGGTGCTTGTGTTCCAGGAAAATTGAAAAATGTATTCTCTGTTCAGACTCAATTTTGATATAATTGTCCCTAAAATTAAGTCAAACTCATTTCTCAAAATCTCATGTTTTCAAGCTTCATTACCCTTGTCAGCTTGACACAAGCTGTTTATGGATGCGGTTGTGGCATTCTGTGAGTAAATATCTCTGCACTGCAACACCCCTGAGACATGAATGTAAATGTAGGGTTTGCACCAAAAGCCTCATGTTCCCTCATGCATGTGTGTTTGGCATCATGCAGAAGTCCAGCTATGTCATGTTGCACACTGCCCTAAACGCACTACTCAGGGCAGAACGGCCATTAGCAGCTGCCTGTTAGCGAGCTTCAGCCACAGCCAGAAGCTTCAGCCACAGCCACAATCAGCATGTAACAGGAGTTTTTTCTGCATAAAGCAGGTCAAGAATCACCCCTTAATTCCACTCACATGTCCTTTCTCTTCATTTCAAGGCTGATGTGAATGCCTCAGGGACACTCTGGGCCAAAGTCATTTTTGTTGGAATATTATTCAATTTTTAATCAAAACATTTTATAAATAAGAAAGAAAGAAAGAAAGTTCACTCCATATATCTTTGATATTCTGATTCCTTGTATATGGTTTTGGCCTCTTCTTCAGTAAACGTCCATCTATTAGGCTATCTAATTGCTTAGAAAAGTCTAAATAAATGCCTCTTCTCGACAACCATGATTTGAGATATCGTCCATCTTCGTAGCACCACATGTTTCAGGACTAACTACATGGGGATATTTAATATTTAAGATTAGAGATTTAAAAAAATATATGCCTTAGCAACTAGGGATATTATCGGAACGTTATCGGAATCGCCGATAAAGGCTTAATATTTAAACATCGGCATCGGCTATTTTGAAAAAAAATATGCCGATATGCCTTGCCGATAAGAAGAATAACTCACATGTGCTCAGAGTGTGCTAGTGATATTATTACCATTCTTGAAGCAAACTTTTGGTGGAATGATGATTAGTTTCATTGTTTTGGATGCCGCATTTAATTTGAGAATATACATTCAGAATGACGCGTCCAGCTTGCCATAGAGTCAACAGTCACTAGCGCGTGCAGCAGCGGCAGCCTCCCCGGGGTCCTAATGCCAGTCCAGTAAACCATTTAATTAACTTTGCACTGTTGGCCTACTTGTAAGTATGAAAGTAAAATACACAAATAACAATAAAGCGATAGTTCACCCAAAAATTAAAATTCTGCCATTAATTACTCACCCTCATGTCATTCATCTTCAGAACACAAATTAAAATATTTCTGATGAAATCCGAGAGCTTTCTGACCCTCCATAGACAGCAACGCAACTGAAATGTTCCCAGAAACGTAGTAAGGACATCGGTAAAACAGTCAATGTGACATCGGTGGTTCAACTGCAGTTTTGTGAAGCTACAAGAATACATTATACTCTCGATAATGGCGGAAGATTGCTTTAAGATACTTGTGTTTCTGAATAAATAAAGCAATAAATGATGTCATAAAATCACGAGTCTGGTATGATTTAAAGGTTAGAAGCTATAGCTTAATAAAATCACAAACATGACACTTGCAAATTAAATCATTTTAATGTATACAGATTTATTCATTAATATGTAATATTTTTTTCAAAAAGATAAAAGATTTTACAGCTCTTTTGCTTTAGACCATCTTTTAAAATTAAATCCACAAATAATAGATTGATTTTATTATAAACTTTCAATGTACTTTTATTAAAAAAGAACTTTAATAATGTTTATTGGTTCAAACAAGTATGTGTTTGCTCAAAACTAACCAAAATTTTAAATAATTTGTTTATAATTTCTGCACATGAGAGATCTGGTGTTGTTTCAAAACAAAAGGAAATATATACAGTCAAACCAAACTTTATTCAGACACCAGATATAATTTTGTTTTTGACCATTTGACCATGTTTTGTTTTCTGTCAAAGTTATCTGACATTATCAAGATGAATTTGCTCTGATACAGTTTAACTCTTGAGTTCTTGTAATGTTTTATTACCATTTTCTAAACTATAGCAAATAAACTTTGATAATGTGAGAAATGTTGAAGGTGTCTGAATAAATTTTGGTTTGACTGCAGTATCAGCATTAGTACCGATATATGAATATCGGCATATCGGATATCAGCAAAATCTAATTAAAGAGTATTACAGCCATACTTGCAAGTGGACTCTAAGCAATAAGCGACACATCTTCTCATTTACATTCTCGTCATGCCAAGATGGATAAACACAATGCTGAACTAATCTAAGAATGCCTTCAGCATAGGAAGATATGCAGCATTTTATCTCTGATAAAGTTAATCTTGTCTGTAGAATATCAGAGACAATATTTTTCAGGTTTTGCATGACTCAGTCAACTATTTGGTCATTTTAAATCCCGCATTTGCTGCACACGTTTCCATACATGCAAACACCTCATCTGTCTGCAGACTGATATCCCCAGAAAGGTATTTTTCCTGATCTATGGCATTAAAATGCCTCTGAGCTTGGCAGTTTCTTCTTGCAAGCACAGTCCCCACAGGTTACTCTGTAAAAAACACCTTGCACGGATTGAAGACATACATCATATCTGGACACTCAAGATGTGGAATGTTTTATTCATGTCACAAGTATTGTGAAAGTAGTGAGATAGAGGCTGGTTTGTTCTGAGGCTGGTGACTATCTGTCTTTGAATCGAGATATTTGGATGGTCTGATGTATCGTCGTAGCAGCGCATTAGGCTTTAGGGACAATTTTGTTTGTAGAGTCCTGTCTCAGACTTGGAGGAGACTTTTAAAGTTTGTTTACCAAGTAACATGGTGGGAGGACAGATTCAAATACTGTTTGTTTGCAGTGTTCTGGATAAACTGAAATAATATGGCATCTTTTCTTTTTAAAGATTTAGAAAGTATTTCTTTCCAACTTAAAGTTTTTCATAGAAAGCATCCCAATTTGCATTAAATCTGTCCTTAATAGTATGTCAAACTAGTCAAGTTTGAAAATGCGCATGCATGCATTCTTTGTGGCCTACTATTGAGTTTGTGATATGTTTCCGTTTAAAAAAGTAATGTGAATTTTAAAAGTATGAACCTAAATGTCAAATAGTACATTTTAAGGTAATGAATTTAATTAGATGCCAATGTTACGTTTAGCCAGAGTATACTCAAAACTATTAACTTTCCTATAATCTGCAACATACCAGTATATGCAGTTTGAATATTGTTATTGGATACTTTTGGATAAGGAAAAAACTAATTCCCATGAACCTGTGAATATTTTTATGATGCTATTGGTAACTGAAAATGATTGCTTTTGTGTGATGTTACATTCATACCATTAGGTGGCAGCATAAAATCCAAGACCAATGTCATATCGACCAATGAAATGTAACCTAAATAATCTAGATTTTATATTTGGTGCCTTAGTTTGAAAATACATCAAGCGTGGTTCTAAGCAGTCTTGTTTCAAACCAGTGGCCTCATTTATAAAATTTGAATGTGCGGCAATTTCCAAAATGGGAATGAATTATATAACCATATGCACAAAAAAGGTTCCTAAGTGCATCGCTCCTTATAAATTGCAGTTCATTTTAAATACCAGAGCTCTTTATTGTTCAGAAAAACTACATTACTCATCATCAATCAGCAAGGAAATACATATGTAGGCAGATATTATTTTAATCATCATAATCATCATATATTATCATCATAATTATTATTATTATTTTCAGGAAATCATATATAAATGAATTAATTTCAGTTATGTAATTATCACAGAGCACTGCTCATTTGATTTGCGCATAATTATATTAATGCCTGTTATGATTGCCTATTTGTCTTTATATCTTCATGTTGAAGTAATTGAATGACTGCCAAAAAGAACATTTTCATGTCAGTTTCTGCATTTATAAATCCCAATTTGTTCCTCTCTTATGAAGTAGGATAAAATACATGAAATTTAGGATCAAATCCGATCGAATGTGTGTTTTATACTTTTTTTTTTTTTTTTCATTTTTCCATGTGCTCATATTTACCTTAACTGCAGGTATGAGCACATTTCTGTTTGTTTTATTAGACAGCTCAAGCTGTTTCTTCAAGAGAAGTGAAGTGCATGGTTAAAAACAGTTTACAGCTGGGAGAACTGGGATCCCCATCCAGTCTGAAGCCAATGTCTTTTGTTACGCCAAAGTCCAATTAGTTCCCAGCTGAATGGTGCCAATCTGTTTGAATTCCCCTTACGGTTTGAGTTTGCTCCCATTTTCTGTGAGTTAGGGAATCCCATCAGTGCTTTGGCAACTAAGCCCTACAAAAAATGAAGAGAAAACACAGGTGGAGACAAATGAGCAGACTTTCTGTGTTTGATATGTAAATGTTCGTGGTGATAGGAGCTGCTAATTAGAAAAGAGAAGGATGATTCCATAAGAGATTCCATGAGAGATTTTTTACACTGCTTCATTTCTAAATGCTTATAGTCATAGAGGTTTTTGTTATTTTTTGTTTGTGATTCATATCTTGTGTTAGTAAAGATGTGGAAAGGGCATTTTCTGGATACACTTTAATCGATGCATATGAGATTGAAAGCAGAATTGGCAGTTGTTTATTTGAGCATTTAAACACCCTGGCAGCAATCACATCCAATGGACAAATGGAAATAACAGATGAAATATCATAGACTTGCATTCTTATACTCTCACAAGGTTGTTGCTATTTGGTTGCTGGGGTGTTCTTGAGGTGGTTTTTAGCATTTATATTTATTCATTTAGCAGACGACTTTATCCAGATTGATTATGCAATCAGTAGTACAGTGCTAAAACTAGTTAGATGGTCAGATCTCCTCTGATGAGGTGTGTTTTCACTTGTTTTTGGACCATATGTTGGGAAAGTTGGGAGTTTGACTCATGGACATTGATTATTTCTGGGTTCTGTATGCAAGCATCAGACCCTTAAATTTAATGCATATGGTTGTTAGTGGTGAGGATTTTGATTCTTTTCATTCTGAATCTGTTCAAATCAAAAAAGATTAATTCACTTATTCATTTAATTGTTCTTTCTGTAGGTACTGTAAAATCATTATGCCAGTGATGGTGACAAGTGAGTGTCTTTTGTGCATTGTGACACATTCAAATTTGAATAAAACCAACTAAAATAAAATAAAATAAAATAAAATAAAATAAAATAAAATACAAAAAAAAACATCTATATATATATATATATATATATATATATGAATAAATAGACTATAAAACTACAACTTTATTAAAAACTAGCATGCTTACAATTTTTTTCCGTTTTGTCCTGATCTATTAATTTATTTAAAAATCCATTAAAATGCAATTTGAATATATTATGACATAAATAGATCTCTTCTATGATGGGAAAGATTCATTTCTGATGAAAATTAATCTGTTTTTTATTTATTAATATTATTTTTTTTACTTTATTATTATTATTATTATTATTATCATTTCCTTGTAAAAAAATATAAAAAAAAACAGCTTACTGCTTTGAGTAGTTTGTCCATTGAATCAAATAAAAGTGTTGTAACCAAAATTCAGCAAAATAAAATACAAAATAAATACAAAATAAAATAAAATAAAATAAAATAAACAGGAAATGATATCATTGAGGGGACACATGTCCTCATAATTATGTGTCAATGTCTCTTAAATTATTAGATAAATTGAGGCAAGATTAGTTCAGGTTGTAAAATGTCATGGTGTGAAAAACAAGTAAAGATATGCATGATTTAATAATTCATGATATTTGTAAAAATCCTTTAACAACCTAAAAAAATAAATGAAATAAATGAAAAGAAATAATTATTTCGTGTACATCTAATGTGTAAGGGAAATATATTATTACTTTTACTACCGCCAGGCGAAATTTACAATAGCATACCTCTGCTCAAAAGACTGCATGGTTTGAGATATGATTAATATCTGTTGCATGATTGAGTTACACACTAAAGTTTAATATTTAGGGTTAAGGGTTTGTTCAGCTGCTGGCCACCATTTTCATTTCAAAATATTAACTTTACAAGCATCTAAAATTACCAATTTGCCCCCCTGAAGGATATAATGATGTTTCCTCTGTGATTATTATGCAGACTGTGAGTGTTGATTTACATTAATGTTATAATCCAGAAAATTGGATTATGTTAGCCACAGCAGAATGAATCCTTTCCACTCCAGGTCTAAAGCGTTAGACAATAAATCACTTGAATGTATCTAACAGCTCATTTGAGCAGCCATATAGAGCGTCCATTAAACTTTCACACAAATGCAAATAATAAAAGACAAGCTTTATGTCACTAATTATTGTTGTTGTAATTTTGAATAGCTAGTTTTATTGCCATGTACCTTAAAATATCCATCACTGTGATGCCGATACTACACGGGTTTACGAGGAGTTTACATGTTAGTAGACACCCTGAGAAAGTGTAATAACGTGGCCTCCGCTGGGATGGCACAGATAAAATGGTTTATCAGGAAGTAGGGTCTCGTAATCCCTCTTGAACAGCTCTAGTTCTCTGCGCCTCTTCACTGCATTCATAACACAAAGATGTCCTTTCCAGACCACACAGAAATCAGAAGAGCTTATCTATTCTTTCCTCTCACACACTAGTCTTATGTCGATTTTTGTTTCGTTAAACTGAGTCGCTGGTGTGAAATCAGCAAGGAATTTGTCAAGCTGAGCAGGAATCAGACGATACAGCACGATACCACTGCAAATGTGAAACCTTAAAAAGAGCTTGTAAAGCTGGAGTAAATGTCAAGCTTGATAAAACACATTCTCTTTGATCTTTTAAAAAAAAAACCTGGCTGCAGAATCCAGACACTCAAAGCGGGTGAAACTAGACTGCATGGTAATATTTACCATGTTTATTAATATTCACATGAGAAGATTTTCTGTTTTAGCATTAGCAATCCAAAAGGCTGAATATTTTGAGCAGAGCCTAAAGAGATCAAATTAATAAATCTGTCATTTAATCACCCTCATGTCATTCTGAACCTGTATGAACTTCTTTCTACACAAAAGGAGATGTGTATATACTCTACCATTCAAAAGTTTGCAAGGAGCCTCTTATGCTCACCAATGCTGCATTTATTTGATAAAAAAGTACAGTAAACTAATTGTAGAAATATTATTACAATTTAAAACAACTGTTCTATTTTAATACATTTTAAAATGTAATTTATTCCTGGCAAATCCGAGGCTTTACCAGCCATTACTTCAGACTTCAGTGTCACATTATCATTCAGAAAACATTCTAATATGCTGACTTAGTGTTCAAGAAATATTTTATTGTTGTAAATGTTAAAAATATTTGTGCTGCATAATATTTATGTGAAGAACATGATATACATGATATATATATTCAGGATCCTTAGATGAATAGCAAAATTCAAAATGTATTTGAAATAGAAATCTTTTATACATGCTTTTTACTGTCAATTTTGATTAATTTAATGCATTATTGCTTAATAAAAGCATTTCATTTATTTAAAAAAAATCATACTGACAACCAAACTTTTTAACTGTTTATTCACTTTTTTCCAGCATATGTATGGTGTTTCCTGCGAGGAGCCTCCACAGAATATTGGATAAGAAATAAATAAGTACTACAAAAATAAAACAACGCCAATATTACAAAATATAACATTAAAATGTATCAATCACTCGTTTTTCGAAAGAAATACTGTCGAACAGCGACACCAGAAGGTAAAATTAAATTCATAGTCCGCGTCTCTCTCGCCTCTCCTGAGCCCATTAAGTTTTAACAGACCCCCCTAAAGCCTGCCGTGAGTTTGGTGGGGGGGTAATTGAGAATGAATGGGGGAAAGTCACATGAGAGGAGACAATGCCTCCATTGTGATATGATTGGATATGACTGGTTATGATCGACTGTGATTGGTTCATGCGATAAATCCCGCCTCTTTGGATCCTGCGCGTTCCTCGTTCGTGAATCAATCTGAATGAACAGTATAGTGATGTTAATGGGGATTTTTTTTTTAAAGTAAGTAAACAACTCACACTTAGATACTGTAGAACAGGGCCGTACCCACCATTGAGGTCCCCGAGGTCCGGACCTCGGTATTTTTCCAATATCAGAAGATGTAAAATAATTACCTCGTATTAATTCTGCTTTGGTCCTGCAAGAATAAAAAGCCAAGATAACAGATCTTCTCATCTGAGATGCCTCAGCAGGGTTGTGCGTTGACACTGTCTGCTATAATATTGTAATTGTTGTTTTAACAATGTGCTATTTGACACTAGAGAGTGCACGCGTACATTAGTTAAGTCTAGACTAGTGCGCGTGCGCATTTAGAGTAAGTTCTTTCAATGCATTTAGAATGATCACGAATTCAAGACATGGGGGCAGAAAATGTATATATTTATACCACTTCATATAGTTAATCAATCTCACACGAAGGGTGCCGTTTTTCTCCGAAAATTACCATGATTACTAATGTTTATTGAGCTGTTGTAATTTTTTTTACAACAGCTCAATAAACAAGTTCATTAAGAGACTAACGTTTTAGACACCATATTGCCTGTTTTTGCTCTATTTCGCCAACAAAAATCATTCCAAACACAGCCACAGCACTGTTTTGCGTCTCTGAGCAACATAATGGCGTTTCGTTCCTGAATGAATCAACTGTTTAAATGATTCGGTTCAATCGTAATGACTCACTTATTAACAATGATTTGCTGCCACCTATTGGTGGTTTTAATTTCACATTTCGACTATTTTTTCGATTTTTTCATGTTTTAAATCACTTCAAACATCAGTATTCAACGTTTTATGTTTAATATATCAAAACATTATTTATGCATTTGTAATTGCAGGTTGAATGCATTCATGTCTTGCATTAAACATTGTGTAAATACATCTAAATCCCACTTCAGATGGACACTGTGTTGATTTCATTTGCTTGGTAAAAGCCCAAATGTCTTATTCTAATTCACTAAAGGTAAAAATGCCCATAAAATGTAAAAATCACTTTAAACTTACTGAAATAAATGAATAAATAAATAAATAAATATGTTTAATCGTTTTAGACACATGATTTTACTGAAGGCTACCAGGATAATTACAACAGTTTATTAAATTCGTAAACATAAACGATATCTTCTCTGTTTCCAGTTTGTATAGCATGGATCATTCATTGCAACATTTAATCTGATTCTCATGTTTAAGAATCTGTTATCTTGAAAAATAATTTATGCTACTACTGCCCACTGACTTGGTTTTAAACCTATATTATTATCCAATTTTATGATCCGTAAAACATCTTAAAATGCACACATGTAGGTTAGGAAAATCAACATTTTCTCGGGGGGGGGGGCATGCCCCCGAACCCCTACCAATCTCCATTTTGGGACCTCGGTATTTATAAAAACCTGCGTACGGCCCTGCTGTAGAACCGCTTTGTTATGTCAAAATAAGACTATGGGCCAGTTTCACTAAACAGGGCAAATTAGCGCGAGAGCGCAATTCCAAAACAGCGCCTATGGGCATGAAAATTTCTGAGAGTGATTTAGTAACAACGTGCAAATTAAAGAACACAGACGCAACATCTCATTTAGATATCGACCAACTCAATATACCAAGAGCAGTGCAAATTAGCATAGTTGCAAATAAAGAATAAAGAAATAAAGAAGCCACAGTACATTGGAAAGGACCGGAGGCCAAAAAATGAAGGATTGCAAGAAGTTTTGATAGACCTGGTATTGCGTGACTCCTAGTTGGGGGTTCCAAGTCATCTTTTATTTCCTGAAGCAAATTAAAAATAACATGGCCTGGCAAACGATATGTTCGGATAATGTGTTCTTCTGGAATTCCAAATAAATTAATACTTGTGGAAAAAATCCTCTCCCTTCTACCACGCGCTCTCTGTTCTCTGCGGTGCCTCCTCCTAGCAACAATAATTGCAGCCATTTCAAGAGCAAAATAGTTTAAGACATGCTTTTTTTGGGAGTTCAATAATGGCACAGATACCAGTAATTTGATGAGCGCAAATGTTAGTAAATCTCGTTGCGTGATTTATTTGAATACTCTCCTCCCATAAACTTTGCGTCTGAAAGGGAAACTCCTACAAATGCATATTCAATAAAGTCAGGTGCAAAAAGTAACTGTGCCTTTTCAGCACTAATTTGTCTCTGCGTAGCTTTAGTAAATCTTGACAGTACTATTTTAACACCAAAAGCGCTGGCACAAGCTGTTAGTAAAACTGGCCCTTAAAATGGCCTGAAAACATGATCTGTGGGAGTTTTTAGTGAGTAATCAGCTTGGTAAAATTTAAAGTAAATCTCCGTGTCTGTGACCGATATTTACTGAGCTTTGATGGCTGATGAACCAAAAAAATAGTTAAGTTAACTATTAAAAAAGAATAGCTGAACTTAAGTTCACAAATAAAATATACTGTTTAAATTGTTACTGCCTTGAGGTATAAAAAAAAGAAAAAAGGGACTTTGCCTCCTCATTTCAGAACACCACCACACACAACATACATACATATATATATATATATATATATATATATATATAAACAAAAACAAAGCCATTTACAATAAGTCTAACTGTGATTTTATTCTTCATACAACACGGAAGTACTGTATGTAAAGATGTTATGTGAACTATTTATTTCCAGCGAGCCAAGAGAGAAGTACAACATAGTGTAGTTGATGTACAATGGCAGTGCACCTCAGAGACAGCTCAGCTCTCTCTCTCTCTCTCTCTCTCTCTCTCTCTCTCTCTCTCTCTGAGGAGTTTGTTCCTCTCCACTGGAGTTCAGCTCATCACAACCATGATCACTGACTTCCTACAGAGACCGCTTGAAATCAACATGCAATAGCTTTCACAACCCATTTTACTTCCATAATGTGACATGTTTCTAATTAAAAAGCTGTTTGACTATTGGTTAACATTAACCAAGATCCTACTCAGCTAGATTCCATGCATTGATGAATTGTGCATAATATGCCCAGGAACATGAATTAAAAAACAAGGTGAAGTGTGTAATTTCTGCGGCACAAATGCAGTTTCACAAATAATTGTTTCACTATTGGTTGAACTGTTTTGCCAGAAGTTGACGAGCTGGACTGATGAAATGAACAAAGCAAGAGCGACAGCGTTTTACACTCTGCTTAAGATTGTCTTACTCATAGTTGTCTAATCTCGGAAAGGAGAAAGTATTTTAAAACATGACTGAAATGGCCAGATTTATGTTTGGTTGTCAGCTGTTGTTGGGGCTGAGCGTATTACATGCACTCATTTTCTCAGTGTTATGAGCGTGGACAGCAGTGCTTGGCTCCTCACTGGAGCAGCACCATGGACAGCGACAGGCCCGTCAGCCTCAGGTCTCCCCTGCGGGACTGACACTGCACACACTGCTGCTCTATAGTCATTCTGCTGCTTTAACATCTGTTCATAAAGGACATCTGTCCAAAGGAGGGATATTCTAGCTGCACTCAGGTCTGTTTCCTTTTGTTGTTAGTAATTCCTAACTGAACATATTTTGCTTAATTGTTAATTACTCTGTGGTGCTTTATGATCTGTGGTGCAGTGTTCCCCAGAGCCACACTTTATCAAGAGGCTTTGCGCTAATAAATTTCAGCAAATTACATTTTCTGCAAAGTGGACAAAAAGTATTGAGACTGTTGGATGCTACAGAGAAGTCACAACATTAGATGTTATTATTATTATTATTATTTATTTATTTGTATTTTTTTGGTAAAGCTAGAGTAATTTTTTATGCATACAGAAAATTTAGTCACACTTTATTTTAAGAAACAAACCATTAACTATGACTTTTGCCTCAATAAACTGCTAATTTGCTGCTTATTAATAGTTAGTAAGGTAGTTGTTAAGTTTAGGTATTGGGTAGGATTAGGGATGTAGAATATGGTCATGCAGAATATCTGTTTTATAAGTACTAATAAACACCCACAAATCACAGTGACTAGCAGAGTGAGAAAGAGAATAAAGAGAGGTTTGTCAGTACATTTGTTACACAATTTTCTACACTGATTTTATGTTTCTTATACTCACTGCAAGGGCATAAATGCCAGCTCACGGACTCAGCTGTGGATTTTGGATTTTAGTCACACAAACCATTCAACAATCTTCCAAATAATTTTTTTCTCTATTTAAAATAAAAAATTAAAAATGGGATTAATCCAATATCCAATATCCAATAATTAGGGCAGTAATTTATGTGAGTCCACAGTGGCAAGAGAGAAAACGAAAGAAAGAGATACATGTCCTTCTTTTGGTGAATCTTCAAATGAGTCAATAATAAATGAATAATTCATTTACATTACATAATGTTCATTTGTCGCCACCTACCGCCATAAGAATATAACCTGTAGAGTCATTAAACGAAACAGAATTAATATTAGTATCTATCTATCTATCTATCTATCTATCTATCTATCTATCTATCTATCTATCTATCTGTCTGTCTGTTTTTTTAATTTTATTATATTTTATTACTTTATTTGTATAATAGTGCTAATAATTTTGTCCCCTGCCGTCGAGAATCTAAAGGTTTGTGTTTGTGAACATTTGCCGGTTTGTCGATTTTTGTCCGAAAATATTTGGTGCGAAGACGCACTGAAACATTCGCTTTCGCCGTATTTACAGAACTACATAACATAGTGTTATGTTTAATTGTCATTTTAATGGAGTTATGTTCTAGCGGAGTCGTGTAACCTTTTTAAGACGGTGTTTCCTAAATGTTTGAATTGTTTCTAAATGTTAAATAAAATAAACAAATCTACACATTTCCATGTGTAAACACGGAAACCTACGGAGAATCTACTATTTGTTGGGAAATTGCACAGCTGCAACTTTAAGACAGAAGCGAACTCCCCCCCTTTTCTCGAACAATGGTCTCTACCAACCACCGCTGCTCTCGCCGCTGAATCCTTAACGTGCCATCTTATTACTAATGGGCATATCTGGAAATCAAAATGTCATCGATATACAGGATAGTATCGCGTTTCTGAGGATGTCAGCGGTGGATATTCATACGGGTTTCGCCGGACCAGTGCTGATTTTGGCCAGTGAAGCTTCCTTGTAGTGAATCGGATGATTGGAGCAGCTGTGCGCTCGCGCTTAGATTGCAGCTGTCATTGATATTGCACAGTGAACAGTGAGTATAAGACAACCCTTACACAATACAATGCAACAGTCATTGTGTCCGACTTGTGGAAATGCAGTATTCATTGTGCACCGTTCTCAAGGTGATTCGGAAATGCCTCTTTAGTGAAAGGAAACTTCCAACAGATGTGAAAGGTATTGCTGTAGTAACAGAGATCAATGAATGAATGATTGAATGAATGCATGCATATTCTTGGAAACTGATGATAATTTTTCATGTCTCATACAGGGAAAAGGTGCATAGATCAATGGAAGACACTGACAGAGAGGAGGGAGAGAGAGAGGGGCAAAGACAGGCATGATGTAATGCGCTTGAGACAATGGTTGAGGATTCTCTCCAATTAGAGTCACATCACCAGAATAGGGTGTTTTGAAAGAGATGAGATCACTATAACATGCCGGCTTGCTAGGTGTAGTGGGAATGTCACAGGAATTGTCACTGCATATCCCACTTGCCTCTGGTCCGGCTGTAATGGACCTTATTCACATGTGCCAGGGGACTGTGTGGACGTGAATGTGGAGCTCTAATGTACTAATGGTTGGCTGTTCAGTCAAACAAAGCATGTTTGAATGAGTACAGCATGAATTTAGTTATGATGTTACTCACACACATTTAATTTAAATGCTAATATGTTATATTTTACAGTTTTCTGTCGTCAGGCAATATTGTGCTAAAACTGACAAGTTGTACAATCACATCATGTCTTAATTTAAAGGAATTGTTTTGAAGTTTAAAATATTTTCTAAACATAAGTTCAAGGACAAAAATGATATATGTATAACCAAGTGTATAGCACTGTCTGCTTTCAAACCTCAAACTGAGCCATTTTTGCTACTTTGCGGATGCTAAACAGAATTGTGGTGGCCACACTGGTGTTCTTGCCTCTAATGGTCTATATACTGTAGACAGACAGGCTGAGAATAGGACGGCCTCTGTGTCCCACTGACCCTGTTGGTTGTGCTGGTGTGTAAAGGCTACCTCAGCCGTTTCCACTGTATTTGAACAAATGTACAGCTGGTTTGTATGACCTTGGTAGGGGGTGTGTGGTGGAAAGGATCTTTTTCACACCACTGAATGTGTGCGGGTTGGTTGTAGTTTATGGCATTGAAAAATTACAGTGGAGACCAGTCTGAGACCACTGTTGAAAATCTGGGATATTAAATCATATTTAAATCTCGAAATGAACAAAATCTAATATTGCGTATAATAAATATAATATTAAAATGGATTTTTTAAATACATTTTTATTATTATTATTATTATTATTATCATCATCATCATCATCACAATTATTATTATTATTGTTATTATAAATATATAATGTCATAAATGATAATTTTTTAGGATCACACAGAGGAGTACAGTCTGAGCCCACAGTTGAAGAGCTGGTATTTTAAATCTAATTGGGGGAGGAAAAAAAAAAAAAAAAAAAAAAAATATATATATATATATATATATATATATATAAATAATATTAAATATTTTAAATTATATAATCATTATAAATAAATATATAATCATAATGCCATTAAATAAATGAGTTTTTAAGAACACTCAGTAGAGTCGGGTTGGATACACACTTAAAAATCTGAGTTTTAAAATGTAATTTAAATCTACAAATCAACAAAATAATTTAAATATTGAAATAAAAAAAATGTAGTTATTTGTAGTTAATTGTAGTTTTTATGTAGTTATTTGGTTTAAATATAATTAATTAAAATAAATAAAATAAAACATGTTTAAGATTATATATCATGTTTAAAATCACTTAAGTCAAGAATTAAATGAAAGTAAATGTGAGACATTGACCATAGGAACAAACTAGTGGAGTTCATACAGCTTGAAATTGTCATTAAAGTCTACAAGGACAAACCAAATACTAGGACATTTTAAAATTCATGTACATTTTCTCAAATATTAAGTTACATTAATAATAATAGTAATAATAATAAAATCAAAATAGAATCTTTTTCACTAGTGGTCTCAGACCTTTGGACCCCACTATATATCAAATGCAGCATCATAATTTTCATGGTTGGTTCCATTATTCTTGACCTGTCTTGAATCACTACAAAAATCCACAGATTTGATTGAACTCACTCACCTCAGCCCTCCCTTTCCTCCTCAATCTGTACCTCTCTCTCTCTTGCTCCCTCTCTCCCTCCCCCCCTCCCTCCCCCCACAGCCATCCATTCATTCAGACAGTGTGTGTGGAATATGATCGCTCTTGTTGTCATCAGTGGGGCTTTTACTCTGAGCATTGCCTTGTGCTCCACTCAATACTCCGATTGAAATGTGGGTTTTAAAATACAGCGTACAGCACTCTCAAACCAATTGTGCCGTTGAGCAGTCTTGGGTTCGTGCCCATCTGCTTTAAATTTCACTGCAGGATGTTATGCCAAATATCCTCAAAGTATTCTGTACCCTTGACCTTTTGTTAAAATGTGAGCTGCAATGTGTTAACAGTCAATAATCCACATTCCTTTGTTCATTTATTCAGTCCAGCCCACAGGCTTGGACCATCACTGCTCACAAACCCCCTGCTTTCAACTTGGTACAGTCCATTATTGGATTATTTGGCTGTGTTTGCTTATTAACCAATCATGAAGGGATTGATCAACAAAATATATTCTGCAAAAATCTGTTTTACTACCAAAATGTGGCAGAGGTCCCACTAGAACAAGGCCATAGATCCACTGAGGAATATAAAAACAGAATTATTACTGACCCTGTTGGATCAGTCCAGAGTAAACCATCATAAAGCAATTACTGCCCAAATGGGGTGTAGGATTCCAATGTTCTTTATGTTCATCTAAATCTAGTAGGCTGAAGTTGAACTCTGGATCATTCTGCAGTTAAAGTTTTGAAGTCTTGCCAGCCTCGCTGCTGATGTCTGATGTTAGTGGCTGTTTGGTGTTATGAAATATAGATGGGAGTCTTCACTTAAGATGCTGTAATGGTTTTTCTCTTCCCCTCTTCCAATCCTGCTGCGTCAGTCTTTCTTTCTTCCTTCCTTTCGCTCTTTTCTTTCTTCCTGGAGCTTTGTATAGATCACAAAGTTAAGATGCAGTTGCTTTCAGTTTGTTTGGTGGTTCAGTTGAGTTTCGTTTGTAATTTTTCATTGGGAGCATGTAGGAACATGTGCTTATAAATTTCAGCAACTGACATTTTCTGCAAAGTTGACAAAAATTGAGAGTTTGATGTTACAGAGAATTCACAACATTAGCAAAATGGTACAATTTCTGCTCTGCAATGTGCAGTTAAATATCAAAATATTTTGAGTATTTTGTCAGTGCGTTTGTTTTAGCATTGATTTAGTCTTTCCCATGCTCACTGCGAAGGCATAAATGCCAGCTCTTGGTCTCGTTTGTAAATATTAGTCACACAAACTATGTACAAATCTTTAAGATTTGTTGAAATGTGGTTGTTTTCAATTTTTTTTTAAAGAAGTCTCTTCTGCTCACCAAGCCTGCATTTATTTGATCCAAAGTACAGCAAAAACAGTAAAATGTTGAAATATTTTTACTATTTAAAATAACTGTTTTCTATTTGAATATATTTTAAAATGTAATTTATTCCTGTGATTTCAAAGCTGAATTTTTAGCATCATTACTCCAGTCACATGATCCTTTAGAAATCATACTAATATTCTGATTTGCTGCTTAAGAAACATTTATTATTATTATTATTATTATTATTATTACGTTGAAAACAGCTGAGTAGAAGTTTTTCAGGTTTTTTGATGAATAGAAAGTTCAGAAGAACAGCATTTATCTGAAATAGAAATCTTTTGTAACATTATAAATGTCTTTATCATCACTTTTGACCAATTTAAAGCGTCCTTGCTAAATAAAAGTATTAATTTCTATAATTTCTTTCCTGAAAAAATAAATAAAATAAAATAAAAATAAAAATTATACTGACTCCAAGCTTTTGAAAGTTATAGTATATAATGTTACAAAATTTATTTCAGACAAATGCTGATCTTTGGATCTTTCTATTCATCAAAGAATCCTGAAAAAAATGTACTCAACTGTTTTAAATATTGATAATAATAATAAAATGCAAATCAGCATATTAGAATGATTTCTGAAGGATCATGTGACACTGAAGACTGGAGTAATGATACTGAAAATATAGCTTTGATCACAGGAATAAATTACAATTTAAAATATATTCAAATAGAAAACAGTTATTTTAAATAGTAAAAATATGTAATTTTTTCTATTTTTGCTGTACTTTGGATCAAATAAATGCAGGCTTGGTGAGCAGCAGAAGAGACTTTAAAAAAACTTAATCTTAATGTTCAAAAACTATATATATATGTAGAATAAGGGGTGCTATTTCAGAAAGTTCTGTAAAAAATGATGTAAAAATGTGAGTTGGAAAAGTGTTTTTGGACACTATTCTAAGCTACCATTGGTTGTACAAACACTATTGTTGGAATATTGAAATTGATTTTTTTAAATATTACTTTAGAGTCAAATTATATATAGAACAGTGAAAACACACTGTATAGAACAGTAAAATTAACTCAATTACAGCATTCACTCCCAAAAAGTCACTCTGCATTTACATTGATACATTTTTCCTCATTTTTTTTTGTATCACATTATGCAAGCTTAAAAATGATAGGCTGACGTTTTGTAATTGACAGAATAATTAGCCAATTAAGTAAGGTTTTTCTTGTGTCTTGCTATGTTTTTTTTTTCCTCTGACATTCATATATTATATATTATATTATATTATATTATAGTCTCATTGGGGCAACAACTGCTTTATTATGCTGGGAACTAAATACTGAGAACTATAAAAACACATCTGTAATTTTTTTTATATCAAAAACATCAAAAATAAAATTAAAAAATCCGTTGTGCTATTATTATAGCTACTGTATGACTATAAATAGTTCAGTCTATTTATAGTCGATAAATCATGGATGTGTCATATGTGATTCCTTGCTGACACAACACAGAGTCTTTTTCAGTAGATGTACCTTCTTCAGTAAACGTTGTCTCATTTTGTAATTGTGTAGCTGTTGTGCTCACTGATGGTGTGTAATAGTGACGTCAGAGGTGGTGTGTAAACTGGCACATCCAGACTGCTGTGAGAATGGTGTCTGTCTCTGAAGTCACTCTCTGAGTGTGCCTGAATGTGTCAGTGTTGTGTGAAAATAAATCTAGCTCTTTTTTCCCCATTGTAGGCAGATGAGTGTATGAGTGTGTGTGTGTGTGTGTGTGTGTGTGTGTTTTGTGCAGTGATTGAGAGGGAGTCCCAGACTCTGTCCCACATGAATAATTTATTGATTGGCATATGGCATTGAGACGTCGCTTCTATTCCAGTTCCTTTGTCTCTCTCCTTGCTCGCTTCTCTCTGTTAAATCCGGATGTTTCTCAAAATATCAGGAAATAGCAACCCCTCTTGGCTTTGAGTTTGATTTTTTTCCCCTCTTGTTTATAGTGATTGCTGTGCTGGCTATCTATAGTTTACACTCATTTTTAATTGAAAATTGTTTTCCTGGCCAGAAAGCTCTAAGGGCCAAGGGTAAGAAGTGGTGGTGATTTGTTTTGTATTGATCAGCTATCAATATCCCGATAACTACCTCCATGTTTGACTGCGACAGAGATGAGAAGATGCTTCCAGATGCACGAGGGCTCATTTACAGATCATTTCAAGTCATTTCAGCTTCATTTTAATTTGTTTGTGACCGAAAGTGGTCATTTCCGAGTAGGAGAGTTGTTAACTCTGTAATTAATCTGTCTTTTTCCACTAGTTTAACCACTTTCTGAACAGTTCAGAGCAGGGTAATCAGCCAGTCATTTGCAGAATCAGCAAATAACTGAAATAAATTGAAGTAATAATTAAAAAAAATAAAATACGTATTATATTCTAACACTGATTATTATATTATATATGTTTTTACTGTAATATTTAGTTTGTTTTTTAATTATTTTTTATGACATTTTGTCTTCCAATTTGCAGAATCAGTAAATGTCTTGTGTTCTTTGCTCAAAAGGTTGATTGTTCCATTGAATAATTCATTAAAGTTCATTCAATTTTAATTAAGCAGCTTGTTAGAGCAATGGTATTTGTTTCAGTCTTGAGCTATTCTTACATTTCATAAAAGAACATTTTTTTACAGTCTTATTGCTATAATCATCTGTTATCTAAGTGACATTTGTCAAGTGTTTCGATACCCAGCGGAAGTTTGAGAAACTCAGACGTGGTCTAGTAACTCGTGACAGAGCTTTACACATTAATTTGTCTTCTGAACTGTCTCTTTATATTATAACAGGAGGGGAAAAAAATCTGACTTTTCCAGGCTGCTTCAGGGCTCTCTATTGTATGGTTGGTTGGAGACAGGAGAGCTGGCCACAGCCCAGAGCGTTTGCAGGTCTAAAGTTAGCAGTTAGTGGCTAGCTGGGAGATGGTGGGACTCTGGCTAACAGCCTGTTCGCATAGTGTCTGCAGGCCCATTGCCAGTGACAGCCAGATTAGGATGGATTTGTAAGCCTGCTATCTGTAAACATGGAAAAAGTCAGATTGCAGGCCATACGTCTTCTGTAAATAATAGAATGAAATTTACTTTTTGTATGTGTTTACTATAGGGAAGTAAAACCATGTTTGAAATGAATTATTGTTTAGAAACAGTTATTAGTTTTGCAGTTCCATTTGGTGAAGCAAATTTAAAATTGATCAGCTATCAGTATCCCAATAAGTGCCTTAAGAACAGTCGCTACGTTAGACTGCAAATGAGATAGAAATGAGAGACGCTTCCAGATGCGTGAGGGCTCATTTACAGATTATTTCTAGTCATTTCAGGTTCATTTAAATTTGTATGTGACTAAAAGAGGTGATTTCTGAGTGGGTGATTTGTAAACTCTGTAATTAGTCCATCCATTTCCACCAGTTTAACCACTCATGGATTTTCTGAGCAGTTGTGAACGTAATAGGTGGCAATTATGTAACTGACAGGATGATCAGCCAATCACATAGGCTCTTCCTTATCTCACATGACTATTTTTTCACACTACTTCTATAATTATATTATATTATATTATTGTTATGTTATGTTATATTATTGTTACCTGAAATGAAAACTATTTAGAATAATTTGTTAATTGAAATAAAGCTGAAATAAAATAAACATTAAACTTAAACTTAACAAAGTTTGAGTTGAAGTACTAAAATGACTAAAGCTTAAAATATTTTAACTAAAATTAAAATGAAAACGAAAAAAAAAAATCTAACTCAAAATATTAAATACTGTAATTATATACAAATACAAAAATAACACTCATATAATTTTAAAAATATTTTATTTTTTATTTTGTCAATATTTTTTTATATATATATTTTAAATCAACTTTCGCTAAATGAACTGTTTTAGCTGGTTTTCAACTTTTTTTTTTTTTTTAAATCAACTGTTTTTAGCTGGGTTTTTTTTTTTTGTTAAATTTAACTGGTTTTAGACTGATTTGTTTTTTTGTTTGCTAAATGAACTGGTTTTAGCTGGTTTTAACCTTCTTTTTGTTAAGTCAGCTGGTTTTAGCTGTTTTTAACTGGTTTTAGCTACCCCCCCCCCCCCCCAAATTCACTGGTTTCAGACCTTTGTTTTGCTAAATCAACTGGTTTTAGCTGGGTTTTTTTTTTAGGTTTTTTTTGCTAAATCAACTGATTTTGGCTGGTTTTTAACCGTTTTTTTGTTTGCTAAATTAACCGGTTTTAGCTGTTTTTTTTTTTTAGCTGTTTTTTTTGTTAAATCAGCCAGTTTTAACTGGTATTAGCTGTTTTTTACTAAATGAACTGGTTTTTGGCTGGGGGTTTTTTTTTTTTTGGATTAATGAGGTTGAGGTTTTAGATTGAAAACCTTCAAACTTCAAGCTTTTAAAGCTACTTCAAACTTTCTGGCTAGGTTTTTTCAAGCCAACTTAAAGTTTGTCTACAAACTTTTTTTAATCTAGTTTATTTTATTATTTTTTTTCTTACTTCTTGAGAAAAGAGATTTTTTTTTTTTTAGAATCCGCAAATGCCACTCACATCTTAAAACACCCCTAATCTTGAATATGTGCTTATGTTTTTGCCGTCCTCAGTACGGGTGTAATATATAAGCCACCTGAGATAAATGGCACAGGTGGTGATTGTGGTCTGTACCAGGTCATGGTGCTGCAGGAGACGGTAAAACACAGCTGTAGAGCACCATATTACATAAGCAACAGAGGAAATGATGCTTTCTGGTCCAGTAAACGGCACAAGCATGAAATCTAGAGTGCAGGAAGCTCACACTCCTATGACATCTTTGCTTTACCATACACATATACTCTACAACACTATTCATTTTCTGTTTAGTTTTTTTACCTGAGACTTTGTCTTTCTCTGATCATCTGTTTTGTCTTCACTCACTCTTTTGTAAACATGCATAAACACATCTCGTCCTTGTCCTTGCTCCGCCTGTGTTGTATCATCACAGCCCAGGCATGGAGCTCTGTGGCCCCGTGTGTTTTTAGTGCTCGTCTCCCCTACAGCTACCAGCCGCTACAATCCTGACAGCTTTGAGTCTAACAGGAGCAGACGCACATCACCCCTATGTACATACAGTCTACATGCTGTCTTCTCACAGATGCTCCGAGCAGTTAAATGCTTTTACAGATAGACACAAAGGGACTGACAGACAAAAGCAGTATGTTTATGGACATAAAGTGTTGATAGGATCATACTGTTCAAAAGTTTGGGGTTGGTCAGATTTTTTAACTGATTATGAAGGAAGTCTCTTGTGCTTCTTTTTTATTCATTTATTTGTTCAGAAATAGAGTTAAACAGTAGTATTGTGAGATAATATCACAATTTAAAAACAATTTAAAATAATAATTAAAAAAAAATCTGTTATAATGTGTTTTAAAATATAATGTGATGGCAAAGCTGAATTTTCAGCAATCATTACTGCAGTCTTCAGTGTCAGATGATCCATCAGAAATATTATTATATATTATCAATATCAATTATATTATTATATTATGTTTTTGCTGTGCTCAGTACGGGTGTAATATATAAGCCACCTGAGATAAATGGCACAGGTGGTGATTGTGGTATGTGTGTATGATTCTCTTTTCTCAAATCAATATTACATATTCAGCACGTATGCATTAAAATGACCAAAAGTGACAGTGAAGACATATACATACATACATACATACATACATACACACACACACACACACACATACTTGCTGAATATGTAATATTGATTTCTTTAAAAAACGTTCTCACTGACCCTAAACTTTTGAATGATAGTGTATATATGTGACCCTGGATCACAAAACCAGTCATAAGGGTAAATTTTTCGAAATGGAGATTTATGCATCATCTGAAAGCTTTCCATTGATGTGTGGTTTGTTAGGATCGGACAATATTTGGCTGAGATACAACTATTTGAAAATCTGGGATGTGAGGGTGCAAAAAAATCTAAATACTGAGAAAATTTCCTTTAAAGTTGTCCAAATGAAATCTTAGCAATGCATATTACTAATCAAAAATTAAGTTTTGGTATATTTATGGTAAGAAATTTACAAAATATCTTCATGGAACATGATATTTACTTAATATCCTAATGATTTTTGGCATAAAAAGAAAAATCAATAATTTTGAGCCATACAATGTATTTTTGGCTATTGCTACAAATATACCTGTGCAACGTAAGACTGGTTTTGTGGTCCAGGGTCACATATATTTTGCATTAACATAAACCTCAATTAATTATTATTATTTGCATAATTTTGAAGATGTGCGTTTGATGACTTATTTTATTTTTTTTTTTTGCGTTTTTCATTTAATTTAAAGCTCAAAAATGACTGTGACTATACCACAGTACAATTAATTAAATAATCTAAATAGTGCAAATTATTATTGTTGTTGTTTTAAGCTGTTATATTTTTTATTAATCATTATTTAAATTCATTATTATTGAAACTGGTCTCAAATTTACCATTGAATTATGATGATGATGATGATGATAATAATAATAATAATAATAATAATAATAATAATATAGTAATAAAATAATAATAAAAATATTATTATTATTATTATTATATTGTTAAATAATACTTTATTATAATTATCATAATATAATATTATTAATTATGTACTACAATACTACCACTACTACAAATATGTAATATAATTTAAAAATGTTGTTGTTGTTTAATATTTTTATTAAATACATATCATTATATTATATTATATTATATTATATTATATTATATTATATTATGTATTGACATAGCATTAAAATAATAGTAAAAATCTAGTCATAATAGCCAAACACTTTGGTACAAGTAACAAAAGCTACACGAATTATGTTTGTAGTCATTTATATTTTAAGTAATGTTAAAAATTTTTTAAAAAAAAATAAACGAGGATTTTGTGACTTGTTTATAGTGTAAGGTAGAGTATTATTAAAACTAGTCTCAAAGTGAAGAATCTTTGCAGAACCAAGTCAAGTCAAAGACAAGTCAAATTTATTTATATAACCCTTTTCACAATACACACTGTTTCATAGCAGTTTTTCCTCTTTCAGCAGGTAAAGATGATGTGCGAAGTGATGCCCACGATCAGCGAGGACACGGCGATGAGCCAGCGTGGCTCCCAGAGCAGCGCCTCAGAGCCCTGACTACGCATTTTGAGCAGTTGATGGTGAACATGCTTGACAGAAGACCGTCTGCTGGACACCCTGAGAGAGACACAAGAAAGCCTGGCCTAGCCCAGCAGCACCTGCAGGGCGTGATCAGGCTGGTTCTGCAGCGTCAGCTCAGCTCCGCACTGCCACAGGTACAACAACTACACCCAAACTGTGCTGTTCATAAAGGAACTCATTTAACCATATTTCTGACTTAAGATCATTGCACACTGAGTCCGAAATTTTTGTCCGAAATATTCACGTTAAAAACCAAATACGACCTCACGTTGTGTCAGTCACGTTTACTCACTGCCTCTGAAACTTTTGTCCGTCATAAAAAAATTTATTTGAATCGGGTTTGATTTTCTGCGTTTTTCGCATCCATAGCAAGCATTTTGAGAGGTGTTTTGACAATTCAGAGCCACCGTACAAGTGAACGCCAAAATCCAGAATGGCAGTTGACAAGTTGATTCACTTCGTCTCTCAGCACAAAGCACTGTAAAGATCCTTGCACGCTGAGTTCACGGAACTTGGTGGTCTTCTTTTGAATATGTAGCTCCAGTATCACTAACTGTGCCACTGACATCCTGAAGTAAACTTTGAATTGCTCCGGATAATCCCGCGGCTCCTTAATAAGGAGGTGGAACTCTCCTTCCTCTCTATATCTCAGGATTGGATGGACCCATCTTTCTTTTTCTCTTTTTAAAGGGATAGTTCACCCAAAAATGAAAATTCTGTCATTAACTACTCACCCTCATGTCGTTCTAAACCCATAAGACCTTCGTTCATCTTTTTTGATGAATTCTGAGAGCTCTCTGACCCTCCCATAGACAGCAATGTAATTACCACGATCCTGGTGTGGAAACATAGCAAGGACATCGGTAAAATCATTCATGTGACTTCAGGGGTTTCCTTGCGTAATTCAAGCTACGAGATTGCTTTGTGTACGCAAAGAAAAAAAAAACAACTTAATTCAACAATATGTCTCCACGTCACCCTGCCACCATTTTGGAGAGTATCAAATATGTAAACAACGTATGCTGTTCTGTGCCAACTGCGCCACATGGATACGATTTCTGCGTTGTTTAAGCTTTGATCTGAGCAGAAACCGCATATCTATTAGGCATAGCTGACACGTTTCATCGTTATTTTTTTCTTTAGAGCAAAAGTATTCTCATAGTTTCTTAAAATTACAGTTGAACCCCTGATGTCACATGGATTATTTTAATGATGTCCTTACTAGGGCTGCACAATATATCGTTTCAGCATCGATATCGCGATGTGCGTAGGATGTGCGATGTTTAGTATTCTGATTGTTATATTTATACTGATAGTTTTCTTTGCTCACACACAGACACCGCGTCTACATTGGACGCGACAGCTGTACAGAGATGCCCATTTTAAATCAATTTAGCAGCAGATCTGATCTACTGCAAGCGATTTTCAGTGCTGGAAATCCATTTATCCTTTGTTGAAACTTCCGCGTCGTCGTGAAGAGCGCTTTGGAAAGAAGGAGAAAATGGCGCAGCGGGCGTTTTCCACACGTTTTTAGGCGAGGCATGTGAACGGCCGCAAAGTCTGTCTACACTGGACACGACAAAGCGACCGTTACAAATCATTTGAACTTTGTGTCAATACGTAATAAATTGAACGAGGCAGCAGTTTACTGTCGAGGATTTGTCGTGTCGCGCAGCGCCGCATTCAGTGTAGACAGCGTCACTGATTATAATGAATTCTATATTTTGTCGTGCCGCTCCGCTCGCGTCCGGTGTAGACACGGTGAGAACCACGCAGATGCACGTGAACACTGAATTCCTTACACTTCCGCATCTGTTTATGCCTGAAATGACACATACGCGTGAAATTATGTCAAAATGCATGTCTCTGCGAATCTTTGTAAACACAGTTGCTTAGGTGAAGGTAAACAACTGAGAAAGAAAATGGATGTGTAACAGTATATTCACAGCAGTTTAATGTTCCTGTTCCTGCTTTCTGTGTCATGTTAATCAAACAACAAAAATATCTTTTGTAGCTTTAACACAAATTTATTGGATTTAATTTATACAGTTAAGACTATGCAGTGTTATTTTACATTTGGGTATTCAATTTCTGTACCTGAATACTGTTAGACTTACCTGAAAAATACAAAGCACTGTTTATTTCAGTTGTATCTTTGTTCTATTATAATTACCTATGGTTGTAATTTGTTTGTTTCCTATGTTGATTTACTCACCATTTACTACAAAATCACCCCAATCATTGATTTATTCATTTTATTTCCAAATAGAGATATTCAAATCATCTGTTTTTTTTTCATATCGCGCAACATATATCGCAGAAAAACTAAATATCGCAATGTGAGTTTTTTTCCAATATCGTGCAGCCCTAGTCCTTTCTACATTTCTGGAAGAATTTCGTGAAGAATTTTTAGGATGACGAATACGAAAAAACGCATACAAAAATTTTGGACTCAGTGTGCAAGGACCTTTACTTCAAAAAGGCTGGTCCACATGTCAGCTTGTTCAAACTAAGAACTGTCCTATCCATGATTAAACAAAAAGAAAACTCTTGAATGTCTTAATCTTACACATGATATTCAGATAAGGATATCTGAGTACCAGTGGTGTCGTGGAAAGAACTGATAAATGTTAATTTCACACTCATTTGATACATTTAGCTCGTTCCTTTGCTGAGCGTTTCAGTAGATTTTGTCCACAGCTGAGAGTCTGTGAAAATATGGGCATGTCACAGCTGGCCATGTGTGATTGCAGCAGCTGTAACTGGTGATACTAAAATCTGCGTCCAAGTCTCTCCTCTCGAACAAAGAGGACTAAAAATCACCAAGCACGGTTTTCAGCTGTGCTACTATTGCCCAGAGACATGGGAAAAAGTGATGGCTTACGTAATCATGACTAAACCCAGATTAGCTCGACGCTCAAAGGAAAAGTGTGTCAGTAATTCTAGTCACAAGTCCTTACCGTTCTCCTTCCAGAAGTCTCTGTGGTCCTGGCGGAGAATAAAAGAAGGTTTTGTTGTGTAGTAGTTCTCGCTTTCCCTCAGTGATATTCTTGTTCCTGGTGGAGACACGGTTTTAGCACTGCTTACTGTACTGAGGGTGACTTGGTGTGTGTTTAACATTATGAAAAACAGGTGCTGACCCATGAACACTATCCTTTTAAAAGTTTGGGGTCAGTTAGGACTGGGTGATAAACCTAAAATTTGATGCCTCAATATTTTTTCCAAATTTTGACAATAATCAATATGTATCTCAATATTTTTTTTGCATTTTCTTGAGTAATTAAAAAGTAGGGGTTTTTAATCATGATTAATTCCACCTAACATTAAAGTTTTTAAATATACTTTTATATTGCAATTATTTCACATTCAGTCTTCAAATTAATGTAGAAACAACATACAGTATATTTTTAATATTTGTTTAAAGGCATCTTTTTTTTATGACTGAAGGCGAGTATCACTGATACCAACAATACTGATGTCTGAAATTGTTTTTTTCCTAATATTTAGCCATTGACTATATGTAATGTTGACTATACTAACATTACAGCATAATTGAGAGCTGTCAATTTTATCATTTGTTAGACTTTAAAAAATTACAACTTCTTATTTAAGTGAATTTAAAGCAATCTTCATATAAACCCATTATAATAAATGTCATATTTACCTGTGCCCTTCAGCAAGTAGGAAATATGCAGAAATGTAGAATGAAATTTAGAATGATGCATAAAACATTTGCGAATAAGCACCGTTTCCATCCGACGAGTCAAAGAGAACAAAATCGTCACTTCCTGATAAACTGGCACTAAATATCACTAAGAAAAAGTAGGAGAAGACAAAAAATGAGTTATGCCTCAGAATGACGCGGTCGTGTAAGACATTTCTGGGAGGCATTTATACAGAAATACTTTGACGGTAGACTTTGCTCAGGCATTTCAGAATGACCATAACAACATTTCAGATGCTGTGCAACGAGATCGGTCCACTGGTTAGTCAGGTTATGCCGTCTCATATTGTAAAGTCACATGACTCTTTTTGATGTGCATTGGAGGAATTTACAGTATTCGGCAAATGCATTTCCATCTGCCATTATTTGCATTAACCCTTTTTCACGTAAGACAAAAACCACCTCAAGTGAGCGTAAAAACTTTTTTGCTGTTTTTTTTATTTTTTTATTTGGCGTTTCCATCACTCGTTTCTGATGGGATGCTTCAAAATATGCATTAAAACAGGGTGATGGAAACTAATGTGATGATAAGTAAATGGTGATACAAGAACATAAAAAAGCCATGTACCATTCATAAAGCACAAACTATGTGAATTACAGACATTAGCATGTGACTGATTTCTTGCTGTTTTACTATCTTGCGCTGCATAATCATTTTAATGAGAAGAATGGCGGTCTAGACCGACCGGGTCGATAACAATGTATTGATTTTCTTTGTGTTGTGACGGTACTCATACACACTGTTTACTGATCACATTTTAAATGAGATGTTACTTCTCTCAATCAAGACCTTACGCGCATGCAAATGACTCCATTAATTAGCGTGGCAGCTCTTTATTATCCCTTGCCACATCAACTCCATGCTAATGCTTTACGAGGCTCTTTGGCGGAATAATTCTGAAGATGTGTACCAGCAGGAAAGCCATGTTATTATGAGCTGTTGTAATTGAGAAACCGTGAACGGCGTCTGCTAATGTTTTTTAAACAGCATCGAAATAGATTTTATTCATAGTGATTGTTTGGTGGTGTTTGTAATGGCCACTTTACACAGTTTAAACTAATTGCATGATGGATGCAGGCTTTTGCTTAGTTGATAAGCTAAATATCAGTTTATTTATAGCTTTTTACAGAGCTTTTTTGTGATCTGGTTTTGGAGGAGTAGTGGCTTTCTCATACCTCCTTTGAGCTCTTTGTGTTCTCATTGAGCTCCTGAAGTGAGACTATGAATGTGAGCGGGGACCAGGATAATTCAGTTGAAAAATCACTTGACGCGTTGCAATTGGCCAGTCACCTTTTCAATTAGATAATGCCACATATCTTATTAGCAAACAGTTTGCAAATTGACTTGAATGCCTTTTTTAACTAGACTGTGCGTTAAATCTGGGCTCTGATGAGCAGGGAGATGAAATAGGCTGAATTATTGCTGCAGGGTGGACTCGGCTGTAGAAGAAGAAGAGGAGAGACAGGAAAGTGGGGAGGAAGTAGACGGAATGCGGAGAGGAAGTGGCCTGGTTTTAGCCATATGATGGTAGCTATTGGCTGCCTGATATAAAACTGATACCTCTTTCTCTCTCTAGCGTACACACCTTAACATTCAAAACTCAGATCTGAATGGCAGCCGCATTCCCCCAAAATGCCCTCGAGGTCAAGCTGTGATTATATCATGTACAGTAATATCTTACATCCTTCTTCACAGCAACAACTCTGACAACAAACCAAGAAACAGGACAACTTTTAATGCAGAGTCACTTTTTGCTGTTTAATTTAACCCAAGAGCCATCTTAATCATTTGTGACCCTGGACCACAAAACCAGTCATAAGTGTAAATTTTTCGAAATTGAGATTTATACATCATTTGAAAGCAAATAAGCTTTCCATTGATGTATGGTTTGTTATGATTGGACTATATTTGGCTGAGATACAACTATTTGAAAATCTGGAATCTGAGGGTGCAAAAAAATCAAAATACTGAGAAAATCGCCTTTAAAGTTGTAATGATTTATTACATTTAATAAAGGAATTTTGCTCTGGTCAGGCTTTTATTATGAATTAGGGTTGATTTTATATGATTAATTGATATTAATCAAAACGTCAGATTTATACTCTATTAACGATCGTCCAGCGATTCGCTTATCAGCATATCTGTAATACCTTCATTTATCTTATTCGGGAGCCTGCTCTAATAGAAATTCCAAACAGAAATAATACTTTATGTAATCTTACGAGCTAGGTAACTAAGATTCAAGCACATTGTCTGATCTTGAAAATTTTCACAACAGAAAACAGATTTCTTTGATGAAGGAAACGTGAGTTTATTGCTATTCTGAGACACGTAGACTAACAGACAACATACATACATATACACACAGATGCGCTATTCTGAAGAAAGTTAAAGTCTAGCCCTTTGGTGGCTATTTCGTGAGCTCCGTGTGAGGAAGTTACACAAACAGAGAGTTTCTATCTTTGGCTTTTAAAGATAAATTCAACCAAGTTCAGGAAGAGATGGAACGTGGTTGGGTTAATGCGGTTTTAAGTTGAGTTCCTGCTGAACGATTTGGGTTCCGTCTCCTTCCGGTTTTAAGAACCCGTCACTTTTGCTGTGACGCTTTTCTGACGCTGCTCAAGGAAAGCCCTCCTGGGATTGGATGGTTTCCTGGTGACGGGAGAGCTGCTGGCCTAAAGTCTTTAGAGTTCTTTAGCCGGCTTCAGGCTTGAAGAAGTTCTTCCGAGATTTGAACCAAGTGTTGGTTCAATGTGCTTCGCTCGGCCGGGAGAGCAATGGTACAGTGAGCCAGAGCCTCACTGAGACGAAGACTGCTTCGTTGAAGGCTAAGAAGAGAAAGAGAAGCGAAGCTGCTAACGCTGGAGTCCGTTTTTTGGAGATGGGGTGACGTCAGGGCGTCCCTCGGCGTTTCTCCAATGATGGTCTCCTTGTGCGGAGCCCCGCCCATATGGATCGTTTTCCAGTTTCATTCTTTATCTGCTCTGTTATCTTGACTCATGAAGACAATATCCTGGCAGATTTCTATAAGTGTTATAATCATTCCTTATGATGCTAAAACTTAATTTCCATTCACACAAAATTGTTGCATTTATCATAACGAGTAATATGATACCAAACTTCAGCATATTTCACACACGTTAATAGCTTTCCTTAAGCAAAACACAATACAAAAGGGTTCAAATTAAAGATTTAGAAATAAACCATCATGCATATGGTCACATCGAACATGTGAAACTAACAATAGCGCTCGTGACCATTAAACCTTAAAAGATTACAAAATAATATCACAGATCCTAATAACAACACAGCAGCTTACAAATGATAACCTGAGTAGAACAATATAACCTGAATATATAGATATATTGTCTCTTGAGTATATTGCTTTAATAGCAGCAACGATTATTAATTGTCCTTTATGCACACTTAAGAAAAGTTGAGTCTCTTTGTCTGTTAAAGAACGGGAGAGCGTGTTTTGTTGAAGTGAAAGACACTGCACATTCCCTTAGGTCATAAAGTCACTTTAGGCTGATCTGGAGATTATCTTTAACGCTCAGAGTCTCGTCGTGTTCTTCCTTGTTGATCTAAATCATAAATTAGGTGTTAAACGATCAAGGGATCCAGGGAGGCTCAGTTGGAACATTTTAGCAGATGCAGAGTTCTCCTTTGAACTTCTTGTTTAGTTGACTTTATAAAGTGGTGACCGGTCAGGAACAAAACTGAAGGTTCCTCCCTTTAAAGAGTCCAGATGTTCTTTCAAATTTATCCCAAGCTTTATGGATCTTCGTAGGGATGAGAGAACAGGACAAGATGTTTATCTAGACAATTGGGCGTCGTATCATTGGGCCGTTAATTTTTATAATCACAACGGAACAATTCAAGGAATGTGTTGTCCTGTTAGGCTGGGTGTGTGTGTGACGGACTCTTGGCTTTAAAGTCCTACAAAGTTGTCCAAATGAAGTTCTTAGCAATGCATATTACTAATCAAAAATTAAGTTTTGATATATTTAGTAAATTTCCTACCATAAATATCTTCATGGAACTTGATCTTTACTTAATATCCTAATGATTTTTGGCATAAAAGAAAAATCAATAATTTTGAGCCATACAGTGTATTTTTGGCTATTGCTACAAATACACCTGTGCTACTTAAGAGTGGTTTTGTGGTCCAGGGTCACATTTCAACTTTAACAGCAACACTAAAGTTCAGGTCATTTATAGTCTGCATTATACTAAAACACAATCATTACTATTGATTGGCCCTTTTAAGTAACTGCCCAATATACTAGCTGTGCTTTAGTGTGTAAAAACTGAAGTGTATTTACACATTTAGTAATCGAAGTTGAATTACTACTTACCTTTATTTACCTTTTTTCCCAGTTTTATTTACTTACACTAGTGTTTAAAAATGCAAAACCCAGTTTTTCTGATTTTTGCCATAATAACTAAATAATAATCATACTACAACAGTACAAAAAAAATCATTAAAACGTTTTCTTGTAGATTCATAATACTGAGGTTGAACCACTGATGTCACATGGACGATTTTAATGATGTCCTTACTACCTTTCTGGACCATAAAACGTTTCAGTTGTGTTGCTGTCTATGCAGGGTCAGAAAGCCCTCGGATTTCATCAAAAATATCTTAATTTGTCTTCTGAAAATGAACAAAGGTCTTACAGGTTTGGAACGATATGAGGGTCAGTAATTAATAACAGAATTTTTATTTTGGGGGGGAACTATCCCTTTAAGATCCCTGTAAGGGTGTTTTTGCTATTGGGGTTGAACAGCTGTCTAGTTTCACCTGCTTTCATGTCCTGTGATGCTCTTTTGGTTTGTCTCATAGACTCCTGTCCTCTGTCTTTGCGGTTCAGTTCTGCTTACTCATCAGGCCAAAGTGGTGTGCACACATCAATGCCACCTTTGAGTCTGGGTCAGCAGGTTTAAGAGAAAGAGAGAGAAAGAAAGGACTGTGGGTCCAAACTCCGAACACCCTTTGGTACCCTTCATTGCCCAGTAATACCAGACAAACAAAAAAATCAATTGTTAGACTTCACTAGATTACCCTCCAGCTACTCATAATGCTGCACCATCCCTCTGTAATTGTCGGTGGGAGCAGGTTTTCCTTGAGGGATTTCGTTCTTTGCAAGTGACTGTGTTGGCCTGAATGCATAATTTTGATGGGATGTTTTGATATTTGCCTTGTGCCAAAATGTCAGTTGATGTGCTGAATGCATTTTTTAAATAGGTAAATGAATATGATAAATAGTTGTTGTTATTTTTTTTTTTTTTTTAATTTATTTATTTATTTATTTTTTTTAAATACATTTGAAGTCACAATGAAACAGATGTAGCAGCAGAAATTTTCTGTGAAAAATGTAGGACAGGACTTGGTTCTTCACTCTTAAAAATAAGGTTACAAAAGTAGTTTTTCACACTGATTCAATTGAAGACCCGTTTTGGGTTCCTCAAAGAACCTTTCATGGAACAGTTCTTAAAAGAACCATTGTTTTTTACTGTGAATTACAGGGGTTGGGAAATAAAATAATGTGAACACTAGGGTTGTAACGGTATGAGATTTTCACGGTATGATAATCGTCTCAGAAAATATCACGGTTTCACGGTATATATTAAACAATAATTCTTATCAGAAACAATGACTCTTAAAATAATAAGTTTTTTGATTGAACAAGTCCTTTATTACAACAAGCTTGAAACCATTTTAATGAAAGTATTGAAGTCTCCCTTAATTTAATTAATAAAAAAAAAAATTAAAAATAAATATATACACCTTATGTATATCTATATCACACTTTAACATTTTAATTAATGTTTTAAAATGTTATTGAATGAAAATTTAGCAACTTTTATTTTTTGGCAAAGTAAAACATGGACAAGTTAAAAACATGTTTAAACATGGACAAACATGATATTCCTTAAATAATGTTTAAATAAATTCTATTATTATAAAGAATATTATTATTGTTATTATTATAACTTTGAAGTACATTGTACAATGCTAATTTATTTCTGTCATAATTTCAAGTTTAATCAAGCTTTTATTTTGACGGGTTGTAGTGGACCTTTGAGTTTCAGAGTGTATTTGACAATGAATTTTCTCCAATAAAACTAGGAAAAGTTTATGTAAGTTTTGACGCTGAGTACACCATTTATGTATGCGTACTTCAGTATGTAGTAGATAAAACAGCGCCACTCAGAGACATGCAGAAACAAGCAGATTACTTATAGCAGTCTCTTTGTGCTTTAATATTCACAGACACATATCATATCTACTTTTGATTTATCCATCCATCAGATAGCGTATTTTACGTGACATCCTTGTTATAGAAATTGTAGATATGAAAATGTTTACAGTATGATAACCCTGCACATTCAAACCGTGATAGACCATCATACCGGTATATCGTTACAACCCTAGTGAACACCCATTATTATAGAGGTTTGTATCATTTGTTAAGGCTATAGTGAAAAAACGCAATTATTTATTTCATTTACATTTGCCTATATTCTCTAGGTTGTATATCAATGTACTATAAGTTGTGTTCAGCAGTGTTTATTACAGGCCATGGGTGAAATGGGTGACTTGTTAGACTTCCAAAAAGGGTAAATCATGAGTTGCCCATTTAGCTGGAGCACCTGTAACCTTATTATCCAATTTTTTGATGTTTTAATAACAACAGTCTTTATGATTATACACAGAGCATGGCAAGACCTCATCAGCAAAGCAGAATAGTTGGCGAAAACTGTAAGTGAATAATAGGTACCGTAAAAAGCAAACACTGAGAAGTCAAAACAACACATAATTGAAATGCCAACAAACCATAAAATTCACCTTGAAGACTTTTCCACGAAAACTGACCATAGAGAACTTCACAAAGCCAACATCCATGAAAGAGCTGCAATTGCTCCAATGTTAATCACAGACACGAGTGCTAAACTGCAAAATTGATGGTGTCATGACAGATGAAGCACCACAATGAACTTCAACATCTGCCCTGGCCAGCTCAAACACATATTTTGAATATTATCAAACCATCGTAGGCGGTTATGGAGAGAAGAGTGAGAAGCAGATTCCCTCCTCCAGCATATCTGAAGCAATTGGCAGATGTTCTGATAGACACCATTCCACTGGAGAAAGTCAAAAGTTGTATCTAAGTCTATTCTAAGAAGGCTGGAAGCTGTATTAAAGGCAAATGGTGGAAAAACACCTTAATAAGGAAACAGTGCCTATTTCCAAGGTATTCACATTTTGTCCGAGCCCTGTATTTTTTAAAAAGCTATAGAACCATTTTCCGTTTTTGCAATGGAAAGGTTCCATGGTTCTTCATGGAACCATAGATGCCAATAAAGAACCTTTATTTTTAAAGAGTCTATGCATTGGTTGTTAATTGGATTTTAAGATGTGGATGTTACATTTAAAAAGTGACGTCTGTCATTTTCACTGGAAGGTCCAGTAACGACATTTTAATTAAACGTTATGAGGTCTGGCTCTGACAGCCTTGTGGGCAGCGCACCGACATACAGCACCGTTGCGCTATGAGCGTCCAGAGTTCGAATCCTGACTCGAGGACCTTTCCTGAACCCTCTACCACTTCGCTTCCTGTCAGTTCTCATCTGGGTGTCACTTTGTTTTAAGATGTCCTCGTTGCAAGTTACATGTACTTACTATTATAATAACAAGTGATTATTAGTTAAGTCTGTCCAGCTGTTTTGTCTGATTAACCTGTGTATATTAGTTCAAGCCTATTCAGTTTCGTGTTGTCTGGTCTACTCGTTACTCCCCGGTGTTCCTGTCGATGTCTGCCTTGCCTTGTCCTGCCCTGATGTTATTAAAGACTGTTATTTGAGTTTAAATCCTCGTCTACGTGTTCCTGTGTCCTCCCTCGTGTGTGCACCGTGACAGAAGACCAGACCGAAACCGTAAGCTGCGCCCCTTCACCACGTTTTGTTTTCGTTTTTTGAAAGTTTTTATTTTGTTTCTGCTTGTTCATCCCGCGGCGTGGAAGTCGCCGCCGTCCTTCCGGGCCTCCCTAGCCCGCGTTAGCAGCGCGTGGAGTGGGACGGGATCGCCACAGTGCCGCGAAGTCCGCTGGCCGCGACCCCGGTCCACCGCCGATCGCGGGAGATCACGCCGCCGTCCGCGCTCACCCAGCCCGCCGTTCACGGAGATCACGCCCGCCCGTCCGCGTTCCACCCAGCCCGCCGTTTCCCCGCGGAGATCACGCCGCCGTCCGGCGCCTCCGAGCCCGCTGTTCGCGGAGATCGCGCCACTTTCCGCGGCTCCCATCTACGCCACGCCGCGGCTTCCTGTGCACGCCGCCGACCCGCTTCTCTCTGACTCAATGCCTAAGCCGCCAGCCTCTGACTCAATGCCCGCCGGCTCACCGCCGGACTTCAAGCCCACAGGATTGCCGCTGACTCATGCCCGCCGGATTGCCGCTGACTCAAGCCCGCCTGGATTGCCGCTGACTCAAGCCCGTCGGCTGCCGCTCCTCTCCGTGGATCAGTCCACAACACGGCCAGGCAAGCCGTGTATGTTTGTTGTGCCCACAGGGAACATTTTAAAGAACCCAGTCTTGTCATGTCTTGTCCATGGAGACCCGCTTGGGGCAGGCGGCTCCTTGTCTTGTGCACATGGAGGCCATTCCAGCCGCCTGCCCCTGTCGCGGAAGTGGAAGCGGTTGCTGAGGGAACCTTGTGAGGGCCCCTGACTCCTTTGTCAGTGCCTCACAAGAAGCCTCTACTTCCGAGCTAGCCCAGGAGGGCTCCTGTTCCTGGTGGGCGGTCCTGTCCTGCACCAATGGTCTAGCCCAGGAGGGCTGTCCTGTCCTGTTCCTGTGTGTCTAGCCCAGGAGGGCTGGTCCCTGTCCTGCCCTGCGTGTTTAGCCCTGGAGGCTTACCAGGTCCAAGTCCTGTTCCTGTCTGGTTAGCCCAGAGGCTGTCCCAAATTCGTCCTGTCCGGTTCCTGTGTGCCCAGGGGCCTGGAGGGCCATCGGGTTCCTGTCCTGTCTGTCTGGCCCTGGAGTGGCTCCCTGATACCCCTGGATTCCCCATGGAAATTTTGGGGGTAGAGCTCTGGGTGGGGTGGGCGGGTCAAGAATGAGGCCACGTCACGGGCCACTCGCCATGGCCTCCTGAGCCCCCTGCACCGCCATGGCCTCCGGAGTCCCTGCACCGCCATGGCCGCCTGAGCCCCTTGCTCCGCCATGGCTTCCTGAGCTCCCAGCTCCGCCGGGGCCTCCGTCTGTTCTGCTCTGGAGGTCCCCGTCCTGTGTTCCTGTGGATGTCTGTCCTGAGGGGCCTCCAGAGCGCCAACCCCCCCTCCCTGATGGAACTGTTAAGGCTTGGGACGAGCCTTTCAGGAGGGGGGAGTACTGTCAGGGTTCTGTCGTGTGTCATGTGTTCCTGCCACTTGTGTCCATATTTGGTTTGTTTCCTGTCCCTGTTTAATGTGATTATTTAATTATGGTCCAGCCATGTCTGTCTCATTAGCTTGTGTATATTAGTTCATGCCCGTTCAGTTTCGTGTTGTCTGGTCTACTCGTTACTCCCCGGTGTTCCTGTCGATGTCTGCCTTGTCTTGCCCTGATGTCGTTATTAAAGACTGTTATTTGAGTTTAAATCCTCGTCTACGTGTTCCTGTGTCCTCCCTCGTGTGTGCACCGTGACACTACCACTTCGCTTCCTGTCAGTTCTCATCTGGGTGTCACTTTGTTTTAAGATGTCCTCGTTGCAAGTTACATGTACTTACTATTATAATAACAATAAATTATGCATAATCACATGCAAGTAACCCTAAGCCGAGCCCTAATCCTAACCCTAACCCTATAGTAAGCACATGTAGTTAATTAATATTAATCAGTACTTAAATGTATAATTACACTGTAACAAGGACACCTTAAAATAAAGGGTAACACTTTATTTTAAGGTGTCATAATACAGAGTAATTACCTAATTAAGTACTTAGTAGTAGCTGTTGTACTTACATGAAACAAAATGCACTTACCATGTAACTAAGTTATGGAACAGCCTGTACTTACAGTTTGTAATTATGTAGATGTAATAGGCAGCTACTGTAACACATATGTGACAGGCCGAGTCTGTTACACAGCTACTTGTACACTTAAGTACAATCTTGGTACACTTTATTTTAAGTAGCTTATGTCTGTGTACTTACATTTATAATTACATTGTATAAAGTCTGCAACAATCTTTTGGTTACATAAGTTGCTGTGTAACAGACTCGGTCTGTCACATATGTATGACAGTAGCTGCCTATTACATCTACATAATTACAAACTGTAATTACAGGCTGTTCCATAACTTAGTTACATGGTAAGTGCATTTTGTTTCATGTAAGTACAACAACTACTACCAAGTACTTAACTAGGTAATTACTCTGTATTATGGACACCTTAAAATAAAATGTTACCAAATAAAGTGTAACCCTGATCTCTCCTGTCATAATAAAGTCAAAATTGCCAAAGATAAATCTTTAAAAACGTTATGAGGTAAAGGTTTTTTTAAATGAAACATCCATAGATAAATTGTTCACAATAAGATATATAACATGAATTAAGAAAATCAATAAGGTGAATTTTTATTTAATGCTGACAGCATTGTCTATCCATTTTTACAGTGGCCCAGTAGTGCACAACACAACGAAGTTGCCACGTCGCAAAGGACTAATTTCATTGTGTTGTGTTGCGGATAGTTTCCATTGTTTGTGCTAATTTTGTTGTGTTGCGGTTTGTTTCCATTGTGTTTTGGAGATTTCGTTGCATTGTGCACTACTGGGCCACCGTAATTTTTACTTTCGTAATTTGAAACATTTCTGATTTAAAATGCATATTTAACATGAAAATACAGGGCAGGAGTTTTATCTATCAAGAATTGATTGGATGGTGAAAAGTGGCGTTATGTAGCAGAATGGTGTTGGTGTGATGTAATGGTTCTGTTGCATTCATCAGCAACTGAGTCATTAGAAAGAGACAACATGTCAATTTACTGAGTCCCCCATCATAAATCAAACACGTCCTCCTCATTTATCATCATTCAATCTCTTACAGTCCAATCAGTGCACAGGTTTGCGTAGTCATGGAATGTACCATTAGGATACAGGGAGGTTTGATGGGCCTGTGGAAAGTCAGATGATTACATGACGAAGCACGTGAATAAATTCTTATCTCCATCTCTCTCATTCTCTTTCCTCCTTGCGTCTGTCTCTTTCTCTTTCCGTCCTCTGGGCTCATGCAGTCAGCTGACTTCTTCCATTGCAGCACATGATTCGATGTGATCGTCAGTTATTGTTTGTGCCCTACTTCACTCGACCCGTAGGCCACATGAACACTTCATGCTACAGGAAGAGAGTGAGAGAGAGAAAAATCCAGCGAGGTTGAGGAAAGATCATAATGTCATACTCGGTATTTGTTTAAATGTTGTTTGTGTCAAGTTGATACATTCCCATGTAAATTTTGTCATGTTTTAATGCATGAATGACACATCGAGTTGTGCCATGTAATGGTGGTGGTTGGGAATGCTAATGCATTTCTATGTCATCAGACTTTCCTGGCAGGGAAAAAAAAATCGCAATTTATATTGGAAGAGGGATCTAAGCCTCATGCTGACTTGAGGGAAAAAAAAGAATGGCAAAAAATGGGCAAATGAAAAAAAACAAAACTCTTTTTGAAAAAAATAATTCAACATTTTCATTGATTTTGCCAGGATAAAAGATAAACCTCTCTGGTTGTGGATGTGAAAAAAAAAAATACAGAATTTTTATTTTATTTTATTTTATTTTATTTTATTTTATTTTTAATAAAAAAATCAAATCTTTTTTTTGGACAGCATAAATTATAAATAAATAGTTATTTACACTACAGTTCAAAAGTTTAGATAGGTAAGATTTTTAAAATGTTTTTTGAAAGAAGTCTCTCATACCGCCTAAAAACATGGTAAAACATTAGTGTAATTATTATAATATTTTTATCATTTTTAAAAACTGCTTTCTACTTTAATATTTTTTAAAATATGTATTTGTAATTTATTCCTTTGATTGATTGTTAAGCTGAATTTTCTCATGATCCTTCAGAAATCATTCTAATATGCTGATTTGGTGCTCAAGATTTGGTGCTGCTTAATATTTTTATTTATTTATTTATTTATTTTTGTGAAAAATGTGATACTTTTCTGTATTCTTTAATGAATAAAGGTTCAAAAGAACAGCATTATTTGAAATGACAATTTTTTATTAACTACATCACTTCTGCTTACTGAAAAAAACTATACATTTAAATCAATCAGTCAATCAATCCTACTGACCCTAAACTTTTGAACAGTAGTGCGTAAGACAGGTTGCCTCAACCTGACAGTTATGAAAACAGTTTAATCTCATTAATAAAGCAGTCCTAATACAATCCAAACACATGTATAGTGTATATTCATACATAACACATACAGTTCTAGTGTTGTGTTCCTACAGTCTCTTAAATTAGATGTGTATCTAATTGAGGAGTGAAGTTCAATGAGTTCTTGCTCAAATTAATCCTCCTACATAATGATTCTCACCACTGAAAGACTTTTTTTCCTTAGAAAAATAACTTATGTTGTTCCCTTTTATTTGTCATCCACTCTTGTAACTCCTTCTTTTATGTTTTATGTTTAATGCAGTAAGAAGCTCTCTGTCTTTCAGTATACGCATATTAACAGGGCTTATTAAAATAGAAACTTGGGAAAGGACAAAAATAGACACCGACATCTCCATTCCCTACTTCATTCTCTTATCAGTTGGCCACTCATATGAATGAGTGCAAGGCATGCTGGGAAGTGGTTGGCCACGTCCCACAGGCATTCATCAAGTTGTGATTGACAGCCTGGAGAGAAAGAAAGCCCTGCAGATATCATCCGCTGCGCTTCACAGCCCTCTCTGTTCACTGTTCTCCTCAGAGTTGGTTTTTACCATGCATTCAGACTGGCGACAAAAACTCAGTGTGTATCACTGGATGTCAAGGTAAAGCCACTACATGGACGTGGGTGTAGATGCTACAGAGAAATTATTCTTAAAGGAATATTGTACCCAAAAAATGAAAATTGTCATCTTTTACGCTTCCTATCCTGTATAATATACTTTATTGTGAGTAGTGTTAATTTCGTTAAAGAAATCTATGACGAAAAATATTTGCTGACAAGCTTTTTTCCCATGACGAAAATGAGACGAAGACAACAATAAGGTCAATAAACGATAACTATGACTACATCAGCATGCAGTTTCGTTGATGATAAAGGATGGGACTAAAATGTTTTCAAAAAATAAAAACTTTTCCAAAATCTTTTTATTTTAGTCAAAAAAACTGATAAAATATTATTGCGGACTGCTGTACACGCCTCTACTACGCGAGCTTTCATGTGTACGGTTGCCAGATATCAAGAGTTCAAATCCCCGAATCAGAGCTTCTCTTTTACTAGGATACATTTTTTCCCCGGTGCTTTGCTTATTTTTCTGCAATCTGGCAACCATGAAGGGCTCGTGCTCGCTCTTCATTGCAGAAGCACCGCCGATGATCTGAAATCACAGACAAAAAAGTTTAGCGATCTAAATGAAAGTGTCAGTCAGCCAGTCTGTTTTCTGTCATGAGATCTCGACTATATCGTTTGCGATTTGTTTTTGCTGAATAAATGCACTTACTCAACCGCTGTTTTAACAGAGAAACATAGGCTATTGCAATTTGTATTTATTGGAATTAGGCTACTATTAGGAATTTCACTGTTATAATATTTTTTGTTTGTTTTACCAGTTTTCATAATGTTGATAGAGAGAGTGCATAACTCTTTTATATTAATTTATATAATAAATAGCCTATAATAAATCAGCAAATTAGATGAGGTAAAATTAACAATATTTTAATTTTTAATTTTTAATTTTCAAATTAACCGATTAACCAAGTCAACATTCTATTGCTTTGTGCTTACTGGTGAAAGTGCAATACCTGAAATGCAAAAGTAAATTTCTCAAATGACAACAATCATAACGATTATAATTTTGAGCAAAAACACAATTTTTTTAATCAGTTTAACCATTATACAGCATGACGAATATGGGACAAGACTAAAACTAGACTAATATGCTGAGATTTTTAGTTGACTAACACCTGACTAAAATAAAATAGGATAAGGTTGACTAAATATGATAAACACTAACAAGGACATTTATCACGGGACTAAGACTAAAATTGAAAATAGCTGACAAAATTAACACTAATTGTGAGGAACACAAACTGAGTTATATTGAAGAATGTTCAGGCTTCTCTTTTCCATAGAATGAAAGTCGATGTTGACCAAGTTCATATTAGTTTAGAAAGACATGAGGGTGAGTAAATAAGAGTTTTTAGATGGACTATCCCTTTAAGTTGCCTGTAGTAGTGAAGTACAACTACTCAGGTGCTTTACATCCCTGTATGTGAGCAAATAGGTCCATTAGTCCATTGCATCTGGAATATCAGAGATCAGTTCTCACAGGTTGACAATCTTGTAAACTGATATAGAAGGTTATTGGGTGGAAATTGGCTAGGTCCTGCCAGTCTAATAAAGCATTTACTTGAAAGTTGATTTGTATGCCATATAAGGACAGATTTTGCAGTTATCGTCAACTGATTGGCGCTAAGCCCTCAATGACATAGGCAGTGATTTAGATTTAATATATGGTGGCTTAATAAAGCCTTTAGGATATCTAACCAGACATATTGACCATTGAACAGTGAATGATGTACAATATGGTGTTATGATTACATTTAACATCCATTTAGCTACTTAGAAGTGTTAGGAAATCTGACCTTCTTGGAAGAGTAGTAAGTCTTGACGTCATGTACTGACACGTTTCACCATTACAAACTAAATGAATGTTTTTAAATTGCAGCTTGTCCTACTATTTTACTATTCATAGTCTATTAATAGGTTATAACCTATTTATAACATAGTAATAACGTGTTATGTGACATACGGATTAATGGCTAATGCTTCAAGATTGTACAAAGTAACTCATTAACTCGAAAGCCCTCTATTTAGGCTAATTAGGGATTTGTTGTTTAAATTAATGGTTATGTAATCGATAGAGGCCATAGCGTTACTCATTTGATCAGTCTCAAAGTGCTTCTAACCCAATCAGCCATGTCCGGTCTATGAATAGCATAGAATTACTGATTCACAGACGTAGAATGGGAGCTGATGTTTTGTGCGTGCAGCTGGCCATTAATGGATACCTTTTAACTTCTGACTGCCTCACTTCGATGCCATAAATAGATGATGATGTCACAGTCTGCTTGGAATGCTTAAGTAACAACGGGAGATTCAAACGGGTACAGTTTTCAGTCAAGCAGCCATCTGTGTTTCAATACAGTTGCCCTTGCTGACCATTTGGCACTGCAGAACCTAACATCAGGAGTGTTATGGGAGCCACAAAGCCATAAAACCAGTGGAAATGGATTGAGTGTAGTCTATAAACATGAAAAGATTCATAAGAAATGTTGGATTTATTTGTCTGTTATTCCCATTCAAGCTAGGATCAAAAGAACAGAGAGATTTTTAGAATTCCTTCATTTCTAGAGGTGTTTTGAAGGCCACATACTGTCTTTCAAACATGCACCGATATAAAGCTTTTAACAGCTTCTACTGCCCTTGTTGCCACACACTTAATGTCTCTTGAAGAAAATAATGCTTTATATATATATGTACATAACTGTTTAAAGAGAAAAGTATATAGGTATTATATGTTTGAACTCTATTGATTCAATTTGTTTTTGTTTTTTTCAAGCATTTAGATGTGGTTTAAATCATTAAAAAAAAAAGATTTATATATATATATATATATATATATATATATATATATATATATATTGAAATGCATTACAGTTTGAATTCTCAGGTTGTTTTAGTCATTTTGAGTGTATACATAACATTTGCAGTAGTGTGTAAAGCTGTATCCATGTTTTCCAGTTTCCCATCCTCTCTTTTTAACATTCACAGATATTCTTTTTGTCCAACATGTATGTATTTATTTATTTATTTATTTATTTTTAGGTCATCTGTTCAGACCGAGTCACTTTTGCTAGCACATCCACATTGGTTGTCATATAACAAAACAAGAATTTGCATAACAATTGACTTGATCATCCCAACACACCATTAAATTCATAATTCACCCACAAACAAAAAAATCAGATGACATTTGATGTCATGATATTCCACACCTGCACACCACATCTTTCTGTGGCACATAAAAGAAGATATTGTGAAAAAAAAAAAAAAAAAGTAAGTGGGGTTAAACTGTTATTTGAACCCAGTCTTTCTTCAAAATATCCTTTTTGTGTTCCAAAGAAAAGAAAAAAAATTTTTGGTTAATATTTTAGCACACAACATATATAAAAGTTTTATTTCATATAATGCCGATTGCCTAAATACTACATTTAGTACAGATATGACTGAATACCAGATATGTCTTTGCTTTTTTTAGTGCTATCAATCGATTTAAAAAATTAACTAATCACACATTTTTTTTTAATTAATCGTGATTAATCCCAGCTAACATTAAAGTTTTTAAATATACATTTATGTTGCAATAATTTCACATTAAATCTTCAAATTAATGTACAAACAACATAAATACAGTATATTTTTATTATTTGTTTAGTGGCATCTTTTTTTATGACTGTAGGTGAGTATCTGTTACGGGGCGAACAAGACGTGAGACGTGCGGATCCAAGTGCAAGCTTTTATTTATAAACATAGTCAATAAACAGGCAGGGTCAAACAACGGCAAACAGGTATGGTACGGACAAGACACAGAGTAATCCTAGGGCTAGCGTGAGTCGACGATCGGCGAACAATATCCAACAGGGCAAAGCAGAGAGATAATCCAGGTATGCGAGCAGTAGTCCAAGAGAGGTGCAAACAGAGTCCGAACGGCAAGGCAAAGGGTAAATCCAGGAAACGCGGGCAAGAATCAAAACACAAGAAAACACCAAAAGGCAAGACTATGACAACTCAGTGGGCTCCGTAGAGTAGCTATCGCTAAGAGAGTGATAAACGCTATACAATACTCAGCAGTGAGAGAAAGTCCAAGGCTTATAAAGAGATGGGATGGGATTCAGCTGTGTAATCAGTGCAATGTGTGATTGGTGATAGTTCTCAGGTGTAAGCGTGTGATTGAGACAGCTGTGTGTACTTAGTGCAATGAATGATGGGAAATGCAGTCCGTGGGTGATATGTAACTGTCTTTGTGGTGTGAGAGTCAATATGATGGAAGAGCGACCTCTGATGGTGAGTGGGCGGAACATCACAAACCGGATTCGTGACAGTATCACTGATACCAATACTGCTGATGTCTCTATGAAATTATTCTTTTTTTCCTAAGTAACACTTTAGAATAGGGAACACTTATTCACAGTTAACTACGACATTTTTATCCCTCAATAAATTCCTAATTTGCTGCTTATTAATAGTTCGTAAAGTAGTTGTTAAGTTTAGGTACTGGGTACATTGGGTAAAGCATTAATATGTGCTTAATTAGTACTAATAAATTGCTAATGTTCTAGTAATATGCATGCTAATAAGCAACTAGTTAAGGGACCCTAAAATAAAGTGTTACGTTTTACTAATATTTAACCATTGACTATAGCCATTCAAATTTACAGTATAATTGACAGCTATCAATTTTAACATTTGACTTTAAAAAATAACAACTTCTAATTTAAGTGAACTTAAAACAATCTTCACGTAAACCCATTATAATTAATGTCATATTTACCTGTGCACTTCAGCAAGTAGGAAATATACAGAAATTGAATACATTTATCAAATGATAAATTCTAAATTAAATATAGATGAATCTCTAAAGCTACAAAAGTTATCGATTTTCCTCTTTTATTTTCTTTTGATGTTTGATTAACAGACATCACAGCAGCTGGGTTATTAGGTTATTTGGCTGCTATTACTTTAAGAGCTGCCGCTGCTGAACGTGACACGGATCTGACACGCATGCTCGTAGTTTCATTTGAGCTTTAATATGAAATGATAGAGACTACAGCGGGCACTGCCATATTTGTGCGTGCAATTGAAGAGCATGTGCTACGAGCACAGTATAACGGCTGACAGGGCAGGAAAATTCGTTTTTACTGACATATGGCCTGACAACATCTCATCTGACCACAGTTCACTGATGTTCTACTGAAGCTCCTCGTCACCTGTACTGTTTCCGCACTCGTTTGACTAGCGCCTGGTGCTGAGTGTCTGAAAAGTCTCCCGTTTGATGTGCTCGTAAAGACGTTCTGTGTCTAAATAAACACAATTCTTGTCAAAGAAAAGAGACCAAAGCAGCAGTTATGAGTGGGGTGGCCAACCCTAGCTCCGCCTTCCTGCATTAAATAGTTTTAATACTGTTAAACTAGAAAAATGAATCACATGCGTTAATGCGCTAATTTTTACAGTACTCCTTTTTTTATTTTTTTTTATTTCTCTGCTCTGTCAGTATTAGCTGTATGGTTGAAAGCATAATGCCAACAGCTTCATCAAACTGTTGTTACCCAGCCCACCGTTTTGAAAAGCAGCACTGAAGGGATCAAATGTAGCATGCCTTAATACTTATTCAGGGATTTTTCCTGAATAATTCATACATGGTCTGCCCCTGATCACAGCAAGGTGCTTGACTCCAGGTAGTTGTGATGAATACTCAGGGTGTGTAGTTAGCATTCATGTCTTTGGCTACTGAGCTTGTCTGTCTCTCTTTGTTCTTCCTCTCTCTCTCTCTCTCTCTCTCTCTCTCTCCTTCTTTCTCCCTGAGCCCCTGTGTTGTGATAATTACAGCCTGGCTCTCTTCATCGCCAGGGCTTCTGCCCACCCACAGCGGGCACAGCTGTTAGACTCGTACATTCAACACCAACCGCCTGCAGCCCACCACAGCTGCCGTCAGGGTAATCAGCGCACAGGTACTCCACCGCGCCAGTCGTCCGCTGCACCTAATCATTACAACCTGTAACCTTTAAAAATGACCTCTACGAGGGACTGATTGTAATGCCCCTTCTGGTGCACAGGTGGCGTACAGGTTAAGAGGTTTAAGCTGGATTGTGTTTATTTTCATTGCGGCAGTGGCCCAGACACTAGTTATTGATTTATTCAAATTTATGACTTCAGATAAGAGAGTTGTTTGTTGCTGCTTTTGCCGTCTCTATGAATTTAATGAATTCTTCCTTGAGAAGTGTAAATATTGATTGGTCTTTGGATAGGTGGCGTTCCGAGGGAACGTCAGTGCAAATAAGATGGTTGTAATTGTGATCTGCCTCATTATGCTCTTGCGTCTCATATACAGTCAAACCAAAATATATTCAGGCACCTTCAACATTTCTCACATTATCACAGTTTATTCGCTGTAGTTTAGAAAATGGTAATAAAATATGACAAGAACTCAAGAGTTAAATTGTGTCAGAACAAATTCATCTTGATAATGTCAGATAACTTTGATGGAAAGGTATGTAACAAAACATGATCAGGTCAAAGTGTCACATCAAATTTTTGGTCCCAAATTTTTATTAATTTTACTGGTAGTCCAATGTATGAAAATTTTTTGGATATAATATTTCACAGTTTACTTTATTTTGCTATCCTCACTTACATAAATGAACTATAGTGTCCTGTACCCACTAGTAAAAAAACATAAATTATATCTGGTGTCTGAATAATTTTTGGTTTGACTGGATATGAAGGAGGAGTGCAACTTAAAGTAAAATCAGTTTGCAATTTTAAGAATTGAGAAATAAAAATATAAATAAGTCACATTTCGTTTTTAAAATGACAAAACAGACATGTAGCAGAAATTGCAATATTTAAAAACTTTTCTTTGTGTCAAATACTTTTATTTGTTGGATCGATTTATTTACTTAACTTATTTTATTTGCTATTATTATTGTTGTTATTTACATTTAACAATATTTTAAACCTGAATAAAATAGTTTTAAATGCTTTAAATAAAGTATTTACATTATTACTTTTATTTTTTAATTATTACATTTGATGAGTGATTTTTTTTTTTTTTTTTTTTTTGCTTCTCCTCCATACTTACACTACTATTCTGAGGTTTGGGGTCATTTTTAAAGAAAAAAAAAAGATTACTTTTATTAAGCAACATCACGTTAAATTGATCAAAAGTGAGTAAAGACTTTTACATTGTTAGAAAACATTTCTGTCAAATAAATGCTGTTTCTCTTTCTATTTATCAAAGAATCCTGACCAAAAAAAAAAAAAAAAAAAAAAAAAATATATATATATATATATATATATATATATATATATATATATATATATATATAATATATAAATAAATATAAACTAGAAGAATTATATATAATTTTATATATATAAAAATATTATGCAGCACAATTGTTTTCAACATTGCTAATAATAAGAAATGTTTCTTTAGCAGCAAATCAGCCTTTTAGAATGATTTCTGAAGGATCATGTGACGACAGAAGCCTGGCTGAAAATTTAGTTTTGCCATCAGAGGAATAAATTATATTATAAAATATATTAAAATGAAAAATAGTTACTTTAAATTGTAATGATATTTCACAAAATTGTTGTTTTTACTGTATTTTTGACCATACAAATGCAGCCTTGGTGAGCATAAACGACTTCTTTTAAAAACATTAAAAAGTCTTACCGGCTCTGTTTTGAACTGTAATGTATATGGTATGCCGTATCAGTTCTTCCTCATCTTATACATTTGTCAAATAAGCACACACACATGCACTCACATTCTCATTCACAGTATTTATCTCATTGTCATCCAATAATAACAGAAGACTCTGCTGTGTATCAACCGAAAATTGTCAGTGAATGAGACTGATATGACAAAACCAAGCCCCAGGAAAAGCAGATACAAAGTCAATGCCTCAACACAGGCGAAGGATATAAATAAACATGCCTGATATTTGGCTGTCAGGCCTCTCATTCTGTTTCTGGGTGAATGTGCCTATATGGCTATAGACAGATCTCACAGGACATCACAGTCTTCCCTGTGCTGAAACTCTCATTTTCTGATTGACAGGTCAGCAGCACACAGGAACGACTGTTGGTTAACCCTGTCTGCTTGTGCATGTATTCAATTTCAAATATGTGTACTTCTCTGCTACACAGTATGCAAAAACAGTACATTTTGAACAGTTTCAAACCTTCTGTATTCGTGAAAGAAAGTTGTTCCTCATGCTAAATCGTACATTTTTAAACTGCACCCGAGTCATATTCAGTATGGGAATTTGCATGCAGCCAATGATTTTGTGAATGTGCCTGCAGCTGTGTTCACAGATGTATGCTGGAAGTGCGGCGCAGGAAAGAGACAGGAAGAGAGACAGATGAATCTTTTTTTTTTTCATTCAGCTCTCTTACTCTATTCAAGTGGGGCGGAGATACAGCAGGGGGATTCCTTTTGATGAAATAAATATGCGGCAACGTCCCAACTAAAAATGCCTAGAACTTTCCCACACAATACACAGGGATTCTTGCGTATTGTTTTCGGGGGCTTGTCCTGTCCTTCCTCAAGTGTTTCCTCACATATGTCACATTAATGGAGTCACTCAAGATGAAGACGCGTCCTCTCTTTGCTTGGCTCTTTTATCGATTTAACTCTTCTGTTACAACTGATATTTTCTTATTTTCTAACTTAAGAATAAAGTTGAATATTTACTCACTCTCAGGCCATCCAATATGTAGATTAGTTTGTTTCTTCATCACAACAGATTTGGGGCAAGATTTGCTAACAGCTTGCGCCAGCGCAAACTGCCTTTTGGCGTTAAAATAGTCCTGTCAGGATTTACTAAAGACACGCAGTGAAGAATTAGCGCTGAAAAGGCGTGGACACAGTTATTTTTTGCGCCTGACCTTATTGAATATGCATTTGTAGGAGTTTCCCTTTCAGATGCAAAATTGATGGGAGGAGATTATAAAAATGAATCACATAATGTGATTTACTAGCATTTGCGCTTATCAAATTACTGGTATTTGCGCCATTATTTAACGCCCAAAAAAGCATGTCTTAAAGCAGGTGGTAATTTGCGCTGCTCTTGGTAGATTGCATTAGTCGTTGTGGAAATGATCTGGCTGCGTCTGTGTTCTTTAATGTCCGCATTGTCAGTAAATCACACGCAGAATTTTCCCTTTCCATTAGTGCTTTTATGGAATTGCGCTCTAACGCTAATTTGCCCTGTTTTGTAAGTCTGACCCTTGGAGAAATTTAGCATTACTTCACTTGCTCACCAATGGATCCTTTGCAGTGGGTGGGTGCCGTCAGAATGAGAGTTCAAGTAATAGACACGACTCCAGTCTATCAGTTAACATCTTGTGAAGTGAAAAGCTATGTGTTTGTAAGAAACAAATCTATTATTAAGACATTTTTAAGATGCCCATAATAATGCTTCCTTCAAAAAAAGTAGTTTAGTCTGATTTAGAAGAGAAATATGCACAGATTAAGCACCATTTACAATCGAAAATTGTGCAAAACAGTTCTATACTAATATGTCGGTGGATTTTGAAGTAAGAGGACAACAGGGATGGACTTTTTCATTGGAGGAAGCATATTTTGGCCAGAAGTGATGGTTTAAAATGCGTTAATGATGGATTTGTTTCTTACAAATACAAACCTTTTCACTTCATACAACATTAATTGATGGACTGGAGTTTAGTGGATTATTTGTGGGTTATTGTGATGTTTTTATCAGCTGTTTGGACTCTCATTCTGATGGCACCCATTCACTGCAGAGGATCCATTAGTGAGCAAGTGACGTAATGCTCCATTTCTCCAAATCTGTTGCGCCGAAGAAATAAACTCACCTACATCTTGGATGGTGTGAGGATGGAGTACATTTTCAGCAAATTTTCTGATATTTCTTAAATTCTTTTTTAAGAAGATTTTCATGAATTCTGCTCCAAGGCCTGTCATTTTCTTCGGTCACACTTTATTTTAAAGCCAATTCTAGCTATTAAAAAACCATTAATTACGACTTTTGCCTCAATAAACTCCTAATTTGCTGCTTATTAATAGTTAGTAAGGTAGTTGTTAAGTTTAGGATTAGAGATGTAGAATATGTTCATGCAGAATATGTGCTTTATAAGTACTAATAAACAGCCAATATGTTAATAATAGGCATGCTAATAAGCAACTAGTCAATAGTGAGAATTGTTCCCTATACTAAAGTGTTACCTTTTCTTATGGAAAAAAAAAATATTTGAGAAAATAGAGAACTTAAGAATTTTTCAAAAATTGCACTTAGTAACATTCTTTTATCTTGTCTCACTCATCTTCTTTTATCTTAACCCATTTAGGCCTGAGACGCCTTAAACGTCTTAAAGGTAAACACACACAGATGTGTGATCAGGTTTTAATGGGTTAAGACATTTTTTTTTTTTAACTTCTTTCTTGAAGATTTTTCGTGAATCCGACCTCTGTTCCTCAGCGTGATTGGAATTCCAATGCCAGCTGTTAGAATCAGAATGGTTTTTCTGTAGAAGATTTCCATGGGCAGAAGTATCATTCAAATAAATTAGTATAAATAAAACCTCAGAAAGTTGGAAAAGCAGCATGAAATATCAAGGCATTATCGGCTCCTGTGTTTCTCAGAAGGCTCCTGTGGTGTGCGTTATGAGACGTATCATTAATGGTAATAATTTTGTCTTAAGTTTTAATTAAAAGTCATTTGATGGAGAAAGGATTGAAGTAAAGGATGTGTGCACATGAGGCAGCTCTGCAGTCATTTAGCAAGGGTGGGCTGTAGTGACGGCAACAGGGACATCTCAAGGGTCACATCCATAACGATGAGCTCAGAGCAGTTTCTAATTCTGGAGGTTAATGATTGTTTGTCTCTGTAGGTTCTTATTTGGACATTTTAATGTGTGTCCATTCCTTATATGAGGGTGTTTTGGATGCATCAGTACTGTCTGCATTGATGTAACCCACCCTCTGCTTAGCAAGTCAAAAATAATTAGATTTTTCAGATTAGGGAGGACAGCATTATGTGAATGCTGTTCACTGTGTTTGCGTCTGTGTATGGGTTCTTAATAGACTTTTTACCAACCTGAACTCATGACGAAAACCTGTGGGAGACGTGAAATACATACCGCCATGTACGCTTTGTGACACATTCGATGTGAAATGTCCGCTGAGTGGCGCTAAAAGTGTTCCTTTTTTTTTCCCCCAGACCAGGTGACGTTTTATGTGACATTGGTTTTGTACGTGTCACCGCAGTTCTGACTTGAAATGTCCATTGAGTGGTGCTATAAGTCTAATGCTCCGTGACATTTTAAAATAACGTACCATCTGCACTACACCTAAACCTACCTGATAGTATGAACAAAAGTGAATATGACGTAAAAACGCAATCGCATGCCATTTTAGCTCGTTTTTCGATCTGTCATCTTTCAGCTCTTTCATTGTGAGTCATATGTTCATGGGATTCGTACCCAAGGATTCTGCATCCTACGCAAAATATATGGATCTGTAATCATAACTGTGTATGAAAACGATTACAAGTGCTCGATGTTTTACCGCCTCTGGTGTTCATTTCTGTTGGAAACTGCAGTGATATGTACTTATAGAATGTATTTTGCATCTTGCGAAAAAGTTCCCACAGGTATGTTTTCGTCACGAGATCAGGTACTTTTTTACATTTATAAATTTTATGTACACTATTGTTTACAAATTTACACTATTGTCTATGTACACTATTGTTATTACAAATGTTAGCTATTGTTTACAAATTTGGGGTCAGTAAACTTAGTGACAAACACATGTGCATACTAACGAATAAAAATATATATTATGAAGTCATCCAGGAGGAAACATGAATATGAAGAGCATGTTCTAGAAGACAGGCACCGCTGTGTGTGTATGTGTGTGTGATGGTCAGAACAGAGAGCCTAAAGCATTTAAAGAGGAATGACACAGCTGTATGACTGACAACTGCAGCTCCTGCTAACTAGGTCATGAGAGAGAGAGAGAGAAGGACTGAGAAAAAGTGAACCTGGGAAGAGAGAGAAAGGGTTACAGAAGCATAGAGAGAGGGAGTCATCAAAAGTAGACAAGAGACCAAAAGTATGTCCACAGCTATCGACAGACCCACTCAGTCTCCGTCAGTGAGCACAAAAGTGTCCATAAAATGCTTTGACAGACAGTTTTCTTACAGAAACTAGAATTTTGGGTGGGACACAGACTTAAAGGAATAGTTCACCCAAAAATGAAAATTTACTGCAAATGTGATCACCCTCAAGTTGTTCCAAACCTGTATGTGTTTCTTTCTTCTGCTGAACACAAAGGAAGATATTTTGAAGAATGTACCACAAAAGTTGAACTTCCATAGCATCATAGAAGTCAGTGTGGGCCAAAAACTGTTTGGTTACCTACACTGAGGGTGAGTATGTTGACAGAACAAATAACTGACTAAAAACCACTCTTATTTTCAACAGAAAATGTAAAAATCTAGTTGTTATAGCTATTTGGTATTAGAGGGAGGAACATTCTTGTTCTGGAGAGCATTTGATAGGACAAAAATTCGTAAACAACGTTTTTTATTAGATGAGTCACTAATGTGTTAGCCCATTTTCCCTGAGAATGAGAGACTCTAAATGTGTTTGTTCTTTTCAAGAGTACAGTAGCATATACTTCAGCCTCAAAGCTAACACTCATGGACTAAAAGCCAAACTATATTGATTTCATGGGGTCTTGAAGCAACTTTCAAAGCACCGTTTGTCGTCACAGAGCTGCCTGCTTATTCTGACGTGACTTTTGCTGGAATGACTCAAAAGGGAGATTCCTCCTCCATTATGAAATAATCAGGGCTGGTGTTTTTGTTTGATCAAAGTGTAGCACTCTGGCAGAGCAGATGCTAATGCACTTTAAATGGGGCTCATTATTGTTGGATAATATTCCGGCCACGTTGGTAAAACATCTTTTCAGTGCAGCAACCCATGCAATCTAACTGCTAAACTCGAATATAAACAAGACTTTAGTGGTGGGCCTGATATGCAGGAGTGAATGCATGTATTTAATGAGTGTGTATATATTCATTACAGGAGAACTGTAACTTAAAGTGATTATATGATTGGAAAGGATTATATGATTGGATTTTTCTTTGTATTTTGAGTTAAGATGTAGACATAGTAATGACACAAATTAAAACTAGACTGTAAAAACTGTTCTTTCAGAAATCATCTTGGTTATGAAGCCACACCCAGCATATTAGCATATGGCCGCCAACATTTACATATCAGTGGCTGTTCAATCTCCTTTAACTTGGCAGACTGTTACTATTCATTTTACATATATGTGTGTATATATATTAGGGGTGGAACGATACATGTATTCATACCGAACCGTCATGGTACGGACATCTCGGTTCGGTGCATGAGGCCTTACAACGAATACA
>JAFVLL020013598.1:0-17662 GCA_021397915.2 Tor tambroides | reverse complement strand
GAGATCTGTTGAAGATCTGTGTAAAGATGGGGGCCAGTTGATCAGCACAGACTTTTAGACAGGCAGGTGAAATACCGTCTGGTCCTGAAGCTTTCATATTTTCATATTTCATACAAAGTTGTAATATTTAATGTTTCATGTCACTGTAGTCATGGGTATTAACAAAACAAAACGTGTTGTTGACCCCACTGAGGTTTGACTGATCTTGGTGGTGACTAAACTTAAAATTTCCCACAGCAAAAACTAAAAATACATGTGTAGAGGAAATAGCAGCATTAAAGAAAAAAGTTTGCGTTTCTAATTATATACCACATGTGAAACAATGTGAGACCAAACTAAGAAATGACATACCAAAGCCCAACCATTCACAGCAGCTGCTACTTTTTATTTAGCACAAAAAAAAAGTAATACACGTTGACATCTTTCACTCCATCATAAAAACCTACAGACCCGTTTCAGTTGCTTCCATTGCATTTTCCAAAACCCGTTTCCTCAAATTACCCATACTATGTTCAAGAAATCCACAACTTTAAATAGATACTGCCAGTTACTCATAAAACTGTACTGATTTGGTATGCCAATCCGATTCCATTTGTTGGACAGATGAAGTCACGTGATAAGTTACAATACAATCAGGATCTTCTCCAACCCTTACAGAGCTGTACAACTTTATGAGCAGGCAAAATCTATCATCCACAACTCAAATCAGCACATTTCATTCTTAACTCCATGTTTCAGATCCCCCACCTACCCCGACAAAACTTTTTCCTCAAAAACACCACCATTATTGCTAATTTATGATGATCCCCCTCCCTAATCTGCCAGGAGTACATTGAAGTTCCAACCATTGTCGACTTGTGGATCTTATATGGTATTTCTTCTTGTGTCCTTGTTTCTGGAAAACATATGGTGCTTCTCTGTTGGCAACACAGTGAAAGGAGATCACAGGCAGTTAGAGACAAATAAGCCATAAACTGATTAGAGGACAGTTTAAAAGCAATGACAAAGCAAAACCAGGACAAAAAAATCTCGTCCGCCATGTACCGCACCTGTCAGTTGGTCACCGTTTGTCAAAAGAAAGTAGAAACATGGCAACAAACAGTTTAAGATGTGCGAAGGAGAGAATGACCATAGAAAAATCATTGACAGCAGCCCTTGTCATGTCCACTTGGGATTTTTATTATTCATTGGCTGTTTCTTTCTCTAGGATTTTTCATGTGTCTTTGATTGTAGTCTGTTCTTTTCTAAAACACTGAGGAAATAAACATTTTCTTCCATTTTTTTGCAAACAGCACCTCCCGTTTGGATAGGGAGAGTAAAATCATGTTATACTGAATGAGTTGAATCTACCGATGCGAATAGCGCAACACTTATGCATCAGGGTTCATCATGAGCTTGTCTGGTTTTACCTACTGTTGTTAACAATCATAACTGATTAAGGTTCCTCATCTCTGATGATGGTAATTACAATGGCTTTAGGTCCATGCGCAGAGAGAGAATAAGAAGAGCGAAGGAAAGAGAGAGAGAGACAGAGAGAGAGAAAAAAAGAGAGGAAAGAGAAGAAAACATCTTCTCTCAGTCTGGCAGCAGTAGTGCAGGTCCAAAAGGTCAAAGTTAAAAATGGGCGGTGAATTTTCCTTCCTGAAGCAGGAAGTCCATTGGTAGCATCTGTCAGGTGGTCAGTGCGTGATGTCATAAATCTGCCTCGCTGATATGTGAGACAGAGATTAAGGATGGTGGAATGGTTCACTGTAGAACCAAACCCACCTACAAAACAAAAAAAAACAAATAATGAATACATGAATAATTATGGCAGCTCAGTAAGCTATAACCTAAACTTCAAAGATGTTTACACATTGAATTAAAATTAGGAAATAAAATGCTAAAAAAAATAATTAAAACTTAATCAATGGACAACCATACAAAGTGACACCTAGGTGCTTTGGGAGCCAGATTGTAAAACACTATGGCCACCTAGTGTATTAATTTAGCAATGTCAATGCTAAATTGGTGTACAAGCCAAAGAACTTAACTTGACTCTGACTGACTAAAAACGGACTGATTTTATTCTTCAGTCAATTGTGACCCAGGACTACAAAACCATTCATTTTTTGAAATTGAGAGTTATACATCATCTGAAAGTTGAATAAATAAGCTTTCCACTGATGTATGGTTTGTTAGGATAGAACAATACTTGACCGAGATACAACTATTTGAAAATCTGGAATCTGAAGGTGCAAAAAAAAAAAAAAAATCAAAATACTGAGAAAATCGCCTTTAAAGTTGTCCAAATGAAGTTCTTAGCAATGCATATTACTAATCAAAAATTAAGTTTTGATATATTTACAGTAGGAAATTTACAAAATATCTTCATGGAACATGATCTTTACTTAATATCCTAATGATTTTGGCATAAAAGAAAGATGGATAATTTTGACCCATACAATGTATTTTTGGCTACTCATGCTACTTAAGAGTTTTGTGATCCAGGGTCACATATGTGTGTGTATGACATCTGAGAACCTTTACCTTTTCTGACCCCATGCTGGGACATTTCCAATTGTAGAGGTAATACTGCAGGTTTCCGTCTCCAATGCCAAACTTGAGCTTCTCCAAAAATGTCTTGTTCTCCATTAGGTCCAGTGCATTAAAGACATCAAATCCTTTCTGAAGGGGGATGATACAAGAAGAGCTTTAATAAATCTGCTCATAGTTTAATGCTCCAGATCCTGCCCATTACACACTTCAAACTGATGTTAGCGGGATGGTAGTCTAAATAAACGCAGGTTTGCCTATGGTGCTTCACTGCTAAAATAAAATTAATTCATTTATGAAAGGCTTTTCCAAATGAGGAAAATTGTAGCCCACTTCTAGCAACAAATTTACGACAAAACTATAAATAAGTACACTCAAATTAGGGCTAATTAATCAAAATGGATAATAAAAATCAACAAATGAACAGAGTGATTAAATGGTAGAAAATTGTCAACTGGTAGAGATTTTGGACTGTCGTCTCTATCGCAGTTACATGCGACATTGCTGTGCTACATGGTCACGAAAATGAATTGTTTGCACACGTTTTCAAGTATTGTGGATTAAAAACAAGTGATTTTAAGCTGCTGCAATGCAATCAGCAACGAAAGAGAAGTCATTTCGCTATATGCACGCACTGTCTGAGAGACTGTTTCTGAGCGCTTTCGGAGAGGCGCGTGCATGTGAAGGCAGTGCTCTTACTTTTGCCGCTTTATAGGCCTTGAATGGTTAAAAACATGCCTGTATGTGTCAAAATGTCATTTTTTGCAAGTATCATCGTAAACACAGTAATTTAGGTCTTAAGTGAAAGCAAACAGCTGAGAAGGAAAACACATGTGTAACTGTATGATGGATCCAGGCAGCTCTCGAGTGACAGCAGACTAATATTACTGTTTAATCAAACAACAAAAGAGAAAATCTCAGACTACTCTTGACTAAATCACTTTTGTAACTTTAAATATATATTTCTTATTATTAATTTAAACTGAAGAATATGCAGTGTTTTTATTCATTTTATTACTTTATACCAGTGGTCACCAACCTTTTTAAGCCCAAGATCCCTAACCTCGGCCTTTATGAAAGACAAGATCTATCTATTTAAGAATTGATAGAAAAAGACAGCCCAGACTGTGCTTCCAATTTGAGGCCTTTTATTTAGTATTTTAATTAGTGATGCACCAATCATGGCTGATTCAGATTTTTTTTTATATATAATCTAGCAAATTGGCAGATACTGATACTGGATGCTGATTTTTTTTTTTTTTTAAGCAAATTTACTTATTGGTTATTTGCTCCATAACAAGCAATATAAATATCTATGCTATATAAAATATTCAGCATGAAACAAAAACAGAGGAAGGACTGATTGAGGCCACTGATCATTATATATAGATCAGTGATTGAGACGCAAATTCACTCTCTGACAGCAGGTGGCGCTTATGGAACGATCATGATATGGCGTTTCCTTGGTTACCACTGTAAACAAAGCAGAGCTGCGCTTAGGAAAACGGCATTGCCGTCTAAACTTTTCTCAAGGAAGTCAGTTCCCTTCAGTGATATATTAATATAACCCCACACCCCTAATTCAGTATTTATATTTTTTCGACCATCGTGAACAGTGAGCAGCTCTGCCCGCTACAGTATTTTCTCTTTGCATCCGTATTCAGCGTCTCTGACCTTTGTTAACGTCTTGTTTACAGACTCAGGAGTGATGTATTTTTCTTTTTGTATTGTATTTTACATTGTATTTTTGTATTTTTCTGAGTGATGTATTTTAGCTCTGCCCGCTACAGTATTTTCTCTTTGGATCCGTACTCAGCGTCTCTGACCTTTGTTAACGTCTTGTTTACAGACTCAGGAGTGATGTATTTTTCTTTATCACTGTCCCAGTAGCTCCCAAAAATAAGACAAATGAGTGCAAAAAATACATTACAAAAATTTTTTGTACTTATTTTACTGATACTTTTGGGATCGCGATTGACGGGTTGGTGACCACTGCTTTATACAATGTATGTAGCATTACTTATCTGTTACTGTAGTTTTCTTTTGTCTGATTGCTTGTAATTAGTTTCTTATTCTCATTTAATAGCTGACTGTTTACTTCAGTGTTTACTTCTTTACTTCAGCGAGCTTGCTTTTTTTTTTTATTTAAGTTTGTGATATTGACACTGGTGACAAGAATTATGAAATTTCTACGGTATCAAAAATTGTTATCATAAAGACCTTATTTAAAGCAAAAATAACTATAGCATGATATAGATCGTTACCATGAAATAAAATGACTCATACCATGATATAAGATTTAGGTCATATCGCCCACCCCTAAACGAACTTATCAATTAACTGTGCCTGCGCACAGGAAAAAAGATTTAGGCTGTAATATTTATATTTTAAGCCCTTTTTTGCACAATGTATAGCACAGCCTTCATAGATAATCACTACATTCACTTTCATTGGTGGCACTGCTTGGAAGACAACATTGAGCAGGGTTTTATTTTATTTCTTTTGGGAAATGAATGCCAGTTGCGAATTTTAATACAATTAACTGAAGACATATTCGATTATCAAAATAATCATTAGTTGCAGCACCAATTCACACACAAATATGCTTTCGCTGACTGACCGACTTGGCGAGGATGAGAGCATCTCCCATCAGGTCCAGCAGTGTGGTGGTGGTGTGTACGTTATAGAAGGAATACGCGGCCTTCAGACTGCGATGCACAGGATGGTTCATGATGGTGGACGGCAGAGTGTAGAAACTCACGAAGTCAGTCACCTTCCCGTCTGAATTCTATAATGATATAAAGGACCAGCTGTTTACATCAAATACATTTGACAGAGATTGTCTATTCTTATTTTAGAAACACTTCATGTTTGATATCACTATGATGATATGTGTTGTGTACTCTTAGGGTTCAGTGAGTGCAATACCTCCACTACATAGGTGTCAATGATGTTCTCCTGAGGGAGCAGCCAGTGTTGGACCTCCTCAGGGCTCATGAAAGGAACCAAGTTAAACTGACTCAGGTATTCCCTCAGCAGGCGGTGAACTGCTGGCACATCCTTTACAGTCATCGGCCTCAGGCCTAGAGTCTTAGGAGCCTACAGAAGAGAAACATACAATAAGTAAAAGAGAAAACTACCCAGATATTACCCATGGAAGCAGGCTGGCACACACCTCTGGCAGTCGGTAGAGCTTCATGGTGCGTTGCATAGTCATGTTTCGACTCAGGTGAGAGAACTTCACCTCAATCAGCTTTCGTGGGTTCAAGGATCGGTGCCAGTATCTACCATACAAATAAGCAAGGCAAATAGTGTGAAAGCGTCATTTGACAATTGTTACTTCTCTACACATCAGACTGGATTAATCATTTGTCATGACAGAATAAAGCTCTGTAACACTTCCAACAGCCCATCTAATGCTACCTTTCGCTCTGCACAGAGGCACCTGTAGATATTAAAAGAGGGCAGATGCATGTCTTACCTGCAGGTGCCCACTGGTTTGGGCAGCACCACACCTGCGGTGTACACAGCCTGAAAGATGCCCTCCAGGTTGACCCGTCTGGTGATCTCCCTGATGAGTACCGGAGCCACTCGTTTCGAGCGAAGTTTCTTATGCACACACAGGAAGTTAATCTCCACCATCTTCTTCTCTCTAGGAGGATCGAAGAGCAGATATGGGTCAACAACAGAACTGAGTGATCAACATAAGGACTGTCTGTGTAGACTAATTTAAATGCCTCAGATTCACCATTACATTCATGCATAAACATGTCTGTGACTGGTGACAACGGTCACTAAAAATGGTCAGTTATGCATAATTAAATTGGAAACTATTTTTATAATTATTAAATAATTATTTAGTTTGATTAGCACTACAATAGAATGTTTTTCTTTCAGATGTACTGGCGGTCATTAGTTGTCTGTGGATATATTCACGCATTCATTAAACCGACAGTTCACCCGAAAATGAAAATATATAAACACCCACAGATTATTCCAAACCTGTAGCTGAGTTTCTTTCTTCTACTGAACACAAAACAAGATATTTTGAGAAATGTTGGTAACCAAAAAAAGTGGTATCAACTGACTTCCACAGTATTTTTTTCTCCATAATATGGAAGTCTATGGCTACCGTCAACTGTTTTTTTACCAACATTCTTCAAAATATTTTCCTTTGTGCTCAAAAGAAGAAAGAAATGCATACAGGTTTGGAACAACTTGAGGATGTGTAAATGAAGACAGAATTTTAATTTTTGGGGGTCAAATATCCTTTTAATCATTCACTTTACCCATGATGAATAAGTGGAGAGTAATGGCTGCTTCACGACCAGTTTGAAAGTTCAGTGCTGCTGCCACTAGAGGCGGTTGAGGCGTTTTTGGGTTTAGATTAGGGCTGCATGATTAATCGAAATTGAATCGCATTCACCATTAGGCAAAAGCTGCGATTTTCTTGCACAACTTGTCAGTGAAGCATGGTTCTGTGACCAGTAGTAAATCTCCATCCGAAGGCCAGAGGGCGCTCTCTGAAACTCCAAATATGCCCTGCAGAAGAAAGGTAATGCATGTCGTTCCAGGAAACAGAAGATTGAACCATTTCATTGATTCAACGTGACTGAAAAAAAAAAAAACACGACTACGACGATATATGGTTTATCTGGGTTCTTCTTATTACAACTTTCATTATAATAAAGTATATTTATAATGCAATGCTATATTTATAACGCAACGCTAAGTGAGCTTGGAGTAAAAACATGTCATTAAATGTGGTATTTTGTCAGCCAAGAGGTTCATAAATGCGTCGCATGTTTGAAAAGATGTCTGATGCATGGTGCTTTTTCAAATGCACTTTATAAGCGACTCAAAACACGCCGTGCTTTCAGATGGAGCAGCATTTACTACACTTCACTGACAAGCTGCGCTAAATAATCTTTCATAATCGCAGACTGATTTATTTGGTTTCATAATCGTGCGATTAAATCAGTCTGCGATTATGAAAGCGGTTTTGCGCAGCTTGTCAGTGAACTACAGCTCTGTGTAGTAAATGCTGCTCCATCTGAAAGCACAGCGAGTTTGAGTCGCTTATAACAAAGTAAATAACCTTTAATACAATGAAAATTATAATAAGAAGAACTATAAACCATATATTGTCGTAGTCGTGTGTTAGACATGTTGAATCAATGAAAGCAGTTCAATCTTCTGTTTCCTGGAACGACGTGCATTACCTTTCTTCTGAGGGGCAAATCTGGAGTTTCAGTGCGAGAGCACCCTCTGGCCTTCGGATGGAGATTTACTACTGATCACAGAACCGTGCTTCACTGACAAGAAAATCGCATTCGATTAATCGTGCAACCCTAACTTAGATGTTGATTTTAGTGCATTTAAAGCATTATGTAGAAACACTTATGACTGCTTACATTTCATAGATGCAGATGTTGGCTGGAATGGCACTGATGAAACCAACTAGCTTATGATTAGAGTTCACTCTCACTCCACAATGCCACTGAGGCAACCAGCCTGGAGGACGCAGAGCCCTGGGACAAAAACAGAGAACAGATAAACTGAGATATGAGGACAAACATCAGTCATATTTTAGATTAAAAAAATATATATATACAGATAGACCTTCAAAGGCAAACACCATTTTACTCAAATTTGGGAAGACTTTTCAAGCCAAACATTCTTACCAGAGCAAAAATTCAGGGGAGTAATCAAAACGAAACATGTTATCATCATCTTCCACATAGTTCTCGTTCAGGAGAGTGTACAACTCTTTCAGCTTCAGAGACAGGAAACAGAAAACAGCTTTAAGACCGAGCTGTTTACAACTGTATATTTGTGTGTATAAGATATTGAAAGGGAGATTTAGTGGTTTGTGTCGTACCACTGCAGGGTTTCCTAGGTCGAGAGTGTCCCAGGTGAAGCCCTGCGGGAGGCTGTAGGGCTCCTCTCGTATGTTATCTTTATCTGGCTCAATGCAGCCATGTGACGTCACAGTCTCTCCTACAAACAAACATAAGGCTGAATCAGACTTCTGTCATCAGGCAATTCAGTTTCACACAGTATCATCAGTCTACTACACTATGCCACAAGAAAACAGATGCTGTACTGCTGAACATTGGCATTACTAAAAAGAAATGTTATGTCAGACTAAGGAATATGAAAATGAATAAACGAAAAATGAAAGCAAATTACTTTATATTTTGAAGTTAAAACATGCCACAAGTATAATAGCACACATGATCAATACCAAGTTTAGGAACAGGCTGAGTGTCCCAGAACTGATAACTGCGACGTGTGGCCTCCTCCATGGTTTTAGCTGGACCCTGTCCCACTGAAAACAGCTCGATGGCCTTCTGGATCTCCTGTAATTTATCTGCAGGGAGGGAGTTTACCTGAGGAAGAGAGAAAGACAGGTGAAAATGAGGAAAAAATCAATTAAACACTTGAAAGAGTACTTTGGCAATGCCATGGTGCCATATTATCAGATGGTAATTAATACTTCAAGGTATTTCCTGCACTAAAATATAGATATAAAGTTAAATATTTTAACTGTACACGAGTATGCCATAAATTTGGGACATCCCTTGAAAAGAAAAACTTTGTTTACTATACTTAAGAAGTCATGTACCAACATTACATTTCAGGCTGATACTGCTATAAGCTGAAAAACAAGGAGGCAAAGGTAATCTAGATGTAAACAATTTTGTGTGAAACACACAAAGCCATACAAACACACTCACTTTGGCCAGCGGATCCTGTGCTGCATCTCCTCCGGACTTGTCTTTGTTCTTTTTCTTCTGTTTCTTTTTCTTCTTCTTGGCACCTGTGTCACCCTTCTCCCTGAGGGTGACATGGGCAGATATAATGAGAGGTTATGTCCACTCAGCACTAACCACAGTGGATGCAGGTCAAAGGCCAGCATGCAACATCTCAATGGAAACATCACTTTTCCTGATGCAATCAGCAGTATTTTAGGATGACAACCCCTCACTAGGGTCCAACAAATCTTATATGCCTTACGTGTTTTATTTTTTTAATTTCTAGCATCTAAACAGGAATAGTCTCAGAAATAGCACAAAATTTCTGAGAGTTATAAGAATAGCTCACCCAAAAATTGACCTCCTGTCATCTATTACGTTCTTTCAAAACCTAAAACAACAGAAGATATTTTGATAGATATTTAGAAGATATACTGAGAAATTTAAATTTTTGGGTGAACTACTCCTTTAACAAACCTATTTAACTCAGTTCAATTATATTTGTATAGAGACACATACCAGTAATGACATTTGAATGAAAAAGGTGAAGCAGAATCTGAGCTTAAACAGAAACAACAAAAAAAAGAAAAAGAAAAAAAAACAACAACAGCATAAACCTGACATACTGAAACATATAATACTAATGTCCCTCCATCCCAGCATGCAATTCAACTCATGCTTGAACTACACAGACACAAGAGCCGAGCCCCACACCAGTGGTCGAACTGAAACGGGACGACATACAGAGAGATGCACAGCTAATCCTATTAATGTCCACGAAGGGAGAGAGGTGACTGAGCTGAGCTACATTTGTTCATGGGGGACAGATGGTCTATCACATGACCTGCAGAAAAAGCATGTTTTGTGTGTGAGAGGGGAGGTGGGCTATATGACAAAGACTGGCGGATAAACACGCACCCCTGTGACTATTGCTTTGACAGCCGTCTATCCCTGTTAGAGGGGCTGAAGCCACCAGGGCTTCTTTATCTCTATACTGCTTCAATAAATATAAGCTGCAATAGAGGATGCCCTCTTAACATAATGGACAACTGTATAGTAGATTTAAATGATGCATGTTTAATTTGATTGAGACTAAATTACTATCCTAGCCTGGTCTGAGTAGTCAGTTGGCTGGTTTTGGAGGTCTTTTGGGCAGATGGCAAGGTTGTGGGATCTTAAACCAGTTATGACCAGCTGAAAACAGGAAACCCCATTAGGCTGGTTTAGCTAATGTTTTGTCTTCTTCTTCTTGCAAGGATAACATGCTTATATCACATTAATATCAATAATAATACTGTCACAGTCATTTACAATTTAATTGTACACATCCCTCTATTTTAACATAAGGAGGAATTAGCTGAAATTTAGGTTGAAAGTAATATTGTATTTTAACATTTTATTTTTTTTAATCAACAGAGGGGATTTTGGACATTATCACTCCATCCCCGGTTTCACAGACAAGGCTTAAGCCTAGTCCTAGACTAAAATGTAAGTCTGAGCTGTTTCAACTGAAAGAAACTTGCACTGACTGATCTAAAAATATATCAGTGCCTTTGTTTTGTGTCAAGATTTACACCAATAATGTTTTTTTCTAAGCACATTTATGGCCTGTGGCCTAATCCTGGCTTAGTCTAAGCCCTGTCTGTGAAACCGGGCCCATAAATCATAAAATATGAACAAACAGCTGCATAATTTAAAGTGTTTAGAGTATAGATAAGAATAAAACTGATGTAAGCATTACTGAAGTGGAAATTTCTGGCTGTACAAAACTAATTGAGAAAAAAGCCTTTAGATAATAGTGTATTTTGTATGTTTTCTTTACACTAGTCAACAAGACCTGTTAAGGGGTCAAATCTTCCAAAATTTCATAATAGATCAGTTTATGAAAATAAATAAATAAAGGTTTTGCATGTAGCGTCTACATTCTGTATTGCTTTCTGCTGCATTGTAGTTTACCTCATGAGATTAATAGACTATAAATCTACCAAACATGCCACATAACTGTTAGACACGAATAAACAAAACTAAAATGTATAAGGTATTAACTGACGTATTATTAGTACTATTATAACGTCAGAAAAAAGGCAAAAATTAGGCGAAAGGTGTTACGTGATCTTCGGCACACTGCCATTACTAAAATGTGATAATAAAACGTAATATTTCACTCTGTTCCCTAATTTTTTCTATACGGTGCGTTTATATGACCTTGAGGGACATGTAGCTGGATAAGAAGCTGGTTAATGAGTCTCTTTCAGTAACAGAGACAAGGAAATTGGTGAAACAGAAGAGCTCTTTGGTACGTTACTGAAAGTGAAACTCAGGCAGCATCGTTGAACTCGTCTGAGGGAGTGCAAACCAAGAGCAGACTGATAAAAAGATTTAAGGATGCTCCATTCGCTATTAGCAGCACTCAAGATAATTAGATCACGCCAAACCATCGGTTAACCACAGCAGATCCATATTACTAACAACCTAGTTGTCATGAAGGCCTGCATATCAGGTTTGAAAGCGAGTTTTGGTGGTTATTTATTAATATTGGCCAGTTTGTGAGCTGTTGAACAGGACATGGGATAGCGATTTTAAACGTAATAGCTTATTGGTTTTCTACCAAACCAAGAATTATAGTGAAGCTGTTAAACCTCTCTCACAAATGCCAACGATCATATAGAACTGGCCAATATGGAACCGTCATTTTCTTTGATTGACGGCGTCCCAGCCAATCGTTTAAGAGATCCGTCCGTCAATCAATGGAGTGACCCAATAGCGTAGGACCAGGGGGCGGGCTGACATGCTGTTAGCGTGCTACAGCATAGCTGAACCTGTCTTTTCGGGCCTTGAGGAAGAGTATTTTATATTTACGAGCTAACAATAAAATGCATGCACCCTCACCCATCATCAGAGTGATGCTCTTCATTTTCACAATTGCTGCAGTGTCCGTGATCCACTTCTACCTCAGTTTCTTTCTCCGGCTGCGGTGCTGTCTCATTCTCATCCGCCATCTTTAACCAGGAAGTGAGGATCTCGCCCTGCGCTCTCACACCCCGCAAAACTATTGGCCCGATGGTCTCTGTAGTTCTTTCATTTTTTACAGGACCGTTTTATCCCATTTGTTGTGAGGTTTATTTGATTTTTTATTTGGGACAGTGCACGTTAATAAACATAACAGTAAACGCACCTGAGGTAATAGCTAAAGGCTATTTTTATCTGTAGTCCCTGGACACAGCCAGAGTCACCCAAAAAACAAAACTGAAATAGGAAAAATGGATCAAATGTAGCCTACGATAAAGATGCAGGCATCCACATACAGGCATTCAGAAGGCAATAAACACAATAATTAGATACAATTAGATTTTTAAATTTATAAAATGTAGACATGCTTTCAAAGGCACTACATCTTTCCAAATATCAATAAAAACAATTAATGAGAACAAATACACAATGTTTCACATATTTCCATGTTTTCAAAAAAGGTTAGATGAGCAAAACACCTAATAAAACCTAATTAGTATCTGTGCTTAAATAAGTAAAGATTTTCAATTGATGTCTGCTCTTGATGATGTAAAAATAAATACTAGTTAATTACTGATTATTTCAATACATTTTTAAAAAAGAATGAATTATGCACGTATACACAAACATACACATACAGTACTGTATAAACAAGTAAGACATTAAAATCAAGACATGTTCTGTTTTCTACTGTTAAACAGAAAAACATCTACATTTAAAACATGTCTTTGCAGAAGCAGCTGACATTATAATGCTATATAATATTATACTAAATTAATTATCATAACCTAGTACAAAACACAGACTTTCATGAGTTATCAATAACCACAAGTTTTCATGATTCAACGAACATGGATATGAAACGGAGTATCTAGTGGCAAGTGCTATAGTTGACTGCATCTTCATCAAAGCAGAACTGGTAAAGTTGTGTAATTTGACCAAATTTGAACATTTCCAATGCTTGCTTTTAGCCTAATGATAAAATCTTCTCTCTCAAACATTGTTAAACATAGATTTCATCATTAGTGGTAGCTGTTTATAAATATTTAATATTTATTAGTTTTATTACATTAATTGCATTAATATAGTATTATTATTTTCAGAAGTATATTACTACTCTGATTACTTTATTACTAATAATTACTGATTATACTGATTATGTATATAAAGCTGAATTGCAGTTGGTGTTTGAATCAGTTAAAACATACTTGCATAAAAATAGTCATGACTTACTAAACCATCCATATACTTGCTATGCTTCCAGTATTCGTTCAAAAATTATTATTTTTTTTACACTTTTTTCACCTTGCTGTCAATATTCAGCATATCAAAACCACCAACAAAATGATTCAAAATATTAAAGACAGCTAATTTCTGTCTATATGTACATATAATTCTCATACAGCACGTAAAGACTAGTTTAAGTTCAATTAAAATATTACATTTTCATAAAATGTCTTAAATTTTCTGATTTCAAGGTTCACAGAGACTAAATAGAAATCTGCCTCAATGGAAACAGACTCTGTAAAAAACACTGACTTGTAACTTCTAACAATACTGACTTCATAACATATTTAGCTTCCACGATAGCACTTCTATGACACGTTAGACGTTCTGCTCTGCAGACAACACCACAAATGAACAATAAAAAAGCAAAATTCCCTTTGAATCACACATCTACACTGGCTTTCTGCAGACTGTTGTGCACAGTGTTTGTGCTTGTATGTCCAATATCACATGCTTTTTCAGGTGGTCTCATTCTGAAAAGTCCCAGCACCTCAAGAGCCCGGCTCAGTAAGGTACTTCTAGAAATAAACGTTTCCAGGAATCATGACAGAAGCCTCAGGCCTTGCCTATCCGCTCAGAAATGGTTTTAATAGGAACTCCTCGCCGTACCACCTTGACATGGATGAAGAGGGTGGCAGGGGACAGACTGGAGCCATCAGCTTTTAGCAGGTGAACATGACGATAACCTGGAGGACAACACAAACACTTGAATAAAATAAATGTGAAAAATCTAGTTAAAACAAGCAATAGGCACCAAATACACCACAGATTATTATTATTCTTTTAAAGATGACAGAACAATTTTGTTTGTATTTTGTTTTTCACAAGTAACTAATTTAGAGTTTATGACTTTCTTTGTCTAAGTTTTATGAAAATCAGGATGCAATTCACATGCTTCTTGAACTTTAGATCTAGGCATTTTTTACCCATTACGTGCTCTAGGCTACGGACTGAGAAGCAGATTTCCATCTCATTGATCTCTCAGTGAACTGGAAACTATTCTTCTTTAGAATGGTGCAAAATCCCACTCTACACAGTACTTGTACACAGGGTACTTGTATAACAACATTCCAAAAACTACTGGAGCTGTTTTGAAGGCAAAGGTTGATCTGACTCTTCATTATGTCCTTTTTATGTCCTTGATAAATAATTCTTTTTACAGCAGATATTTCAAGCATTGTGTTCTGACAACTTCATGTAATAGTTTATTTAAAAAACATTCATTTATATTATTTACACTAGCATTTTTAATGCTAATCAAGGCTTTAAAGGCTAATCAATTATTTGAGCAATGGTAATATTGTGAAATATTATTACAATTTAAAATAATTGTTTTCTGCTTTAATATATTTTAACATATAATTTATTCTTGTGATGGAAATCTGAATTTTCAGCAGCCATTACTCCAGTCTTCAGTGTCACATGATCCTTCAGAAATCATTCTAATATGCTGATTTGCTGCTCAAGAAACAATTCTTACTATTATAAATGCTAAAAACACTGTGATACAGTTTTTCATGATTCTTTAACGAATAGAACATTCAAAAGGACAGCATTTATTTGAAATAGCAATCTTTTGTAACATTATAAATGTATTTACTCTCATTGATTTTGATCAATCTGATGCACCCTTGTTGAATAAAGGTATTAATTTCTTTTCTTTCTAAAAACTTTTTAACAGCAGTTAGTGTTGTAAAATTTTAAACACATACAGTTGTTCCACAACTAATCATGTTTTTGTTTAAATATAGTGGATATTTTATAAAAACATCATACTGTGTAAACTGAACACAAACACACCTGTTCGTAGGCTGGTGAAAGGGAGGGTGAACTGGCCAATGAAATCATTTTTGGATTTGTAGTCGTGATCTTCCACCATGAAACGCACCAAGGCCAGTTCAGGCACCTGCAGCTGAAAGCTCACAGTACAATCCCAGTGAGGGTTGAAACCTGCAGGTGGAGACAAACACACACATATTCAATATTCAATCCTGACAGGAACACCATTCAATTTACTGCTAGAATATGTTTGTCACAAACAAAATAAATGCTCAAAACAACAAAATAAAAACAAATGATACATTGTAATCAATATACATCCATTAAAACATGTTTCTATCACACACATAATTTTAATGGACTGATATAGATTAAACAATCATACAACACAACATAATACCTATGGATAACTGAAAATCACAGTAGCCTCACCATTGTTGTCAATGCGCTGGGTTTTTGCACGAGCCTTATCGATGGAAACTCCATGAATCTCCACCCAGACCCGCGGGTCCACAATGGAGTTGGGATTGTCGGTGTTTATTTTAGGAAGTTGCTGGGCTGAGATCACCTGTGGGAGAAACAAAACAGCCCACAAGTACAGCAAAAAAGAGATTTATCACAATATTTACAGAGCACATGGGATCCTGAGCAATATTTCCTGTCAGACTATCATGCCAAGCTAAAAGAGAAGTGGAGCTGCTACTAACCCTTATGGTAAGTTGTGTGGGTATATGTCCTGGTCCTCCACCCGTGTTCTCAGGGTCAAAGTTGGACTTTGGGTGACACAGGAAGTCAGGTTTGAGCACATATCCGCAGCAGCCGTTAGGCAGAAAGCGGCCCTGGTTCAGGTCCATCTGCTCTCCTGGTGTCTGGAAGTTCAGAGCCACTGGAGAACAGAGAGAATGAAGCATTCAAGCATTGGCTGCTGTACTTGCAGACATGCAGGAATGTCAGGGAGTTCAGTCGCTCACCCATCTGGCAGCCCCCGTTCCACATGTCCTGGGGGTCGTAGTTGGAAGACTGTAACCTTTGGCCTGATGGGTAAACTCTGCTCAGCTGCCGGCTGTTGTGTCGAACAAACAGCTTCCCTACAGGACCAAAATATGCACAAAAAGCAAATGAACAGACACACAGATGTCACACAAGGAAAAATACATATTTATAAATATACTTTTAAGTTTCTACAGTATTTTTCAAAGTAGATTAGCTGTTTTTTTAACAAGCAGCAGATCAGCATGACAAAATGCTACATTATTACTTTTTATTAGTATTTATAAAAATGTGTTTTATATATATAGTATTTACTATTTAGTTTAAATGCTGTTACCTAATTGAAATTCTCTCTAACTTTGTGGCAGATACACTACTGTACAGACTGAGGTCAGTAACATTTTTTAAAGAATGTAATATTTTTAGTCAGCAAGGATGCATTCAATTGATCAAAAGTGAGAGTAAAGAAATGTATAATGTTACAAAAGATTTATATTCAAATAAATGCTTTAACTGTGTAGATATTGTTTTGATTTACTAAATACATTATATAATCTGAATCTTTCCTGCAGTAGTTTCAATGTAACTAGTTTTTTCCCCAAATGATAGTGTGACTGATCTTTGACTATTTTCTTTTTTCTTTTTTGGTTATCATGGTAATTATAGTTTGTGTAGTAAATGCTGAGTTCTGAAAACTGGTGACATGACTCAATTATGAAATGACGTGACTCTGATGTAAATTTGTCGTGCCGCTGGCTGTCAGTGTTGGCTGGAAGAGCAGTGTCTTTGCTTTGAAAGTGATCTGATGATCTGCTTATTTATTATGAACCATCTGGCAGGGCCCCAGGCAACAAGCCAGTCCAGATAAAAGCAGCAAACATTAAAACAATACAGTTCACAGTAATATGTGAAATATATTCCTACAGTAGTGCATTGCTGGGAAGTCACGCACCACATCTGTTATCACAGACATCACAGTATTGACATAAAAGTAATTTGCCTGTCTGTCTGTCTGTCTGTCTACAGTATCTCACAAATGTGAGTACACCCCTAAGTGAAAATGTCCAAATTGGGCCCAAAGTGTCAATATTTTGTGTGGCCACCATTATTTTCCAGCACTGCCTTAAACCTCTTGGGCATGGAGTTCACCAGAGCTTCTCAGGTTGCCACTGGAGTCCTCTTCCACTCCTCCATGACGACATCATGGAACTGGTAGATGTTAGAGACCTTGCGCTCCTCCACCTTCCGTTTGAGGATGCCCCACAGATGCTCAATAGGGTTTAGGTCTGGAGACATGCTTGGCC
>JAFVLL020013597.1:0-24553 GCA_021397915.2 Tor tambroides | reverse complement strand
TTATTTTTTTATCTGGGTTTACACATCACATTGTCACTTAAAGGTGGGGTATGTAATTTTTCAAAAAACGCTTTAGAAAACTGAGTCAGGGCCGAGTACCAAAACAAACTTATAGCCAATCAGCAGTAAGGGGCGTGTCTACTCATGATGTGGAGGAGAGAGCAGTCAGTGAACAGCCAAGGCAAGCGACAGAAAGATAGAGATGGCGGATAAAAAACAAAAGAGGAAAACATCTGCGGAACGATAAGGCAAGAAGTAGAACCCGTGTAAATATCGGATCAGCTTTCCAGCGCTGGAGAGAACTCAAGGAGCGGAAGGCCTGCGATCGGACGCCGAGGTTGCTTTGTTTCTTCTCGATAGGTGAGTAACACTGTGTATACACCGGACGCTGCGCGCCGTAACAGCTAAAGTCTGCCTACACTGGACACGATAAAGCGACCTTTGAAAATCATTTGAAATTTGTGTCAGCACGTCATAAATAGAACGCGGCAGCAGTTTTCTGTCGGGGATTTGTCGTGTCGAACCGCACAGTATCCAGTGTAGACAGCATCTCTGATTATAATGACTTCTATAATATTTTGAAGTGCCGCTCGCGTCCGGCGTAGACACAGTGTAAAATTGGTTTTGCTTTGTTTCACAGAATTAATCGTTGCCTGGGTTGTGTAGGTTACGTATGTGTGGGGCGGAGCTATCAAAATAGGGGTGAGACCCTTTTGGGGTAGGGTCGTGTTTGTTTTGGTGATTTCAAATATCAACACTGGCTTCCAGAAATCGCTTACCCCACCTTTAAGTAAATAAAGAAAATTACTTAGTCTGATTTAAATGGAATGACTTTATGTTAGGGCCAAAGTGAAAATCTTATATTTGTTTTTTTTTTTTTATTTACCCTAACCACGGTGACTATAGACTATGAAGCTTGTTAGACTATTTTTTTTGCAGCTTTTACAGTAACATTTATACAGTGATTATAAACAAACTTTGATATTGGCAAGCTTCATGATTCATCGACCTCAAATATGACTTATTTGAAAGTAAAACATGTAAATAGCAAGTAGTAGAAAATTTACATGGCTGTTCTAATGTTAACTTAAATGTGCACTATATTAGGCATATATCTAAGTGTTTGTGGGGAGTATGGAAGCTATAGTGCCTTTCAAAAATATTCAAGCCCTTTTTTCACATTTTATGTTGTTGCCTTGTGTTAAACTACTTTATGACATTTTTCACATCAGTCTACACTGCATACACCATAATGACAAATCAAATAAAATTTGTGATTAGTGAACTTTAATTATTAAAAAAAAACTAATTACATTGTGTAAGTATTCCAATATGGCTTGTAGATGTTACTACACTTACTACATGAGTGGAATTAACCTGTGGAAAATTCAATTGAATGGGTGATTTGGAAAGGCACACACCTCTCAATAAAAGGTCTGACACGTGAAAATGCATATCAGAGCAAAAACCAAGCCCTGAGCTCAAAAGAACTGCCTGTCGAGCTCAGAGACAGAATTGTGTCAAGACACAGATCTGGAAAAGAGTTCAAAAAAATTGCATTGAATGTTCACAGTAGCATGTAGCCTCCATTGTCCTTAATGGAAGAAGTTTGGAACAACCAGAACTTTTCCTTAAACTGGCCTCCTGGGCAAACTGAGCGATCTATGGAACGAGCCTTCTAGGGCTGTGCAATATGGCCAAAAAAATTATCATGATAATTTTTTTTCATATCAGTCAATATTGATAATTATCATGATAAATGTCAAATCTTTATTTCTTTCAAGTTTAAAGCCAGATTTTTGCTCCAAAGTGAAAGTTGTAGAAACCAGACCATTAATTTTCCTTAACAAAATACATATCTAAATAGAAAAATTAATTTCTTAGTTTCTGCATGTTCTAATGAGTGATATTGTTTCAAATGAAGAAACCGGTTTGGGTTGCCTGATAATATTAATAATAATAATAATAATATCACTTTTTTTGTCTCTTAGAAATGCACATTTGATAGTAGCTTGAGTTAGGATGCAGAGGTAAATTTTTGTTCATTATCAAAATCTGTAACATCTGTAAAAATTGTGGCAACCTGTTTTATATGGTTAAATTTAGTTAAGTTTTTTTTAATTAAGCATTGGTCTCCCATAGTAGAATATATTTAAGTCATGATAAACACAGTTAAAACCACATATATAGCACCTCAATACCATGGTAAAAATATAACTATATGGTTTTTAAGTAGACTATTTGTATGAAAAACGGTAGTCTAAAAACATTGAGTATAAATGCACACATGCTATAGCTTAAATCACAAATACATACTATAAACACAAACGGGGCAAAAAGTAAAAGAACACAAACGGGGCAAAAATGCGTTTTAAGTTTAGAAACATTTTGAGTCTCCCCCTCCCTTGCCTCACAGTGCTTTGGTCCAAATGCCTGCTTTCCTCTTTTACATCGCACTCACACACAAGTCTGAGAGAGAACAAAGTCAATAGTTGTGGAACTCCAGTAAGTAAGACTGTCAAGGCTATTTTATTCACTTAAACATTGAAGTTTTTATTTTCTCTTTAATACAGATGATGCCAATGTATTTTTCGACGAGTCCGTTATGTTAGCAATAATAACGTTACCTGCTTGAGGGAAAGGGTTGCCAGGTTTTCAAAACCCTCCCAAATTGCTACTCACAACTAGCCACATTTTGAGGGGGTCCCCCGGTAAATGCTCTGGACTAGGGTTTCATTAATGCATTTTCAGTAATAATTTGGTGTATTGAGCTTTTCTTCTACTCTAACGAATCCCTCAGTCCCTGCCGCTGAAAAAACAGCCCCACAGCATGAGGCTGCTACCAGCACACTTTACTTTTGGGATTGTACTCTGCAGGTGATGAGAAGAGCTGCTTTCCTTCAAACATGATGCTTAGAATTGAGGTTCATCAGACCAGAGAATCTTGTTTCTCAGTGTCTGAAGGTCCTTTAGGTGCTTTTTTTCAAATTCCAAGTGTGTTTTCATGTGTCTTCACTGAGGAGAGGATTGAGTTTGGCCACACCGCCATAAAGCCCAGATCAGTGGAGTGTTGCAGTGATGTTTGTCCTTCTGTAGGTTTCGCCCATCTGCATATATGATCATGGGAGCTTAACTAGAGCAGGGGTTCCCAAACACGTTCCTGGAGTCTCCCCAACACTGCAGGTCTTGGAGTTGCTACTAATGAGTTGCTGAGTTGAATCAGGTGTGATTGATAAAGGAGACATGCAAAATGTGCAGTGTTGGGGAGGCTCCAGGAAAGTGTTTTGGAACCCCTGAACTAGAGTGACCATCAGGTTATTAGTCACCAGTCTAGACAAGGCCCTTCTCCATCAGTTGCTCAGTTTGGCCAGGAGTCCAGCTCTAGGAAGAGTCCTGGTTGTTTCAGACTTCTTCTATTAAGGGTAACGGAGACTACATGCTTCTGTGAACCTTCAATGCTGCAGAAATTTTTCTGTAACCTTTCCCAGATCTGTTCCTCGATATAATCTTGTCTAGGAGATCTACAGACAATTCCTTGGATTTCATGGCTTGGTTTGTGCTCTGACATGCACTGTTAACTGTGGGACCTTATATAGACAGGTGTGTGCCTTTCCAAATCATGTCCAATCAACTGAATTTACCACAGGTGGACTCCAATCAAGTTGTAGAAACATCTCAAGGAGGATCAGTGGAAACAGGAGGCACCTGAGCTCAATTTTGAGTGTCATGGCAAAGGCTGTGAATACTTATGTACATTTGATTTTTTTTTATTATTATTTAACAAATTTGCAAAGATTTAAAAAAAAAACGTCTTTCACATTGTCATTATAATGTATTGTTTGTAGATTTTTGAGGAAAATAATTAATTTAATCCATTTTGGAATAAGACTGTAACATAACAAAATGTGGAAAAAGTGAAGCGCTGTGAATACTTTCCGGATGCACTGTATGGAACTGGTGACCAAGAAGCTGATGGTCACTCTAGTTGAGCTCCATGATCATATATGGAGATGGGAGAAACTTACAGAAGAACTAACATCACTGAAACTGTAACGTGGCTGACGAGACGTGAGACGTGCGGATCCATATGCAAAGCTTTATTGGAAAACATGGTCAGAACAGGCAGGGTCATGAAACAGCAGACAGGTATAGCAGAGGTAAGACACAGCAATCCGTGGAGCAAGCGAGGGTCGGCGATCGGCGAACAGTATCCAAAGGGGCAAGGCAGAGAGATAATCCAGAGTCGAGAGCAATAATCCAAACGGGGTGCGAACAGAGTCCAAACGGCAAGGCGCAGGGTTAATCCAGGAAACACAGGCAGGGTCAGACAAGGGAAGATAACAAGACAAGACTAAGACTACGACTATGACTAGACAAAAGGCTCCGTAATGATGCTATCTCTAGGAGAGGGATAAATGCAATACAAAACTCGGCAAACATAAACACGGGATGGCACGGTAAAGCAGCTAGCTCTAGGAGAGTGCTAAACGCAGAACAATACACGGCCCTGAAACAGAGAATGTCCATGGTTTAAATAGTGTGAGTGTGAATGAGTGATCAGTGGGATCAGGTGTGTGTCGTCAGTGCAATGGATTGTGGGAAATGCAGTCCAGTGTGCAATGTGGTGTAAGAGTCCGTGTGGTGAGTTGGTGACATCTGGTGGCGAATAAACGGAAGAGCAAGGCCAGGATTCGTGACATAGCCCCCCCCCCAAGGAGCGGCTTCCAGACGCTCCTATAAAGTCCAGGAGGGCGGTGGAGCGGAGGCGGAACAGGGGGAGGGACGGAGGGCTAGGTCCGTGCGGCAGTGGGAAGACCGGGAACTGAGGCAGAACAGGACACCCAGGCGGAACCGGAGACCAGGACAGAGCAAGAGCCCACCAGGGCGGAGCAGACGGTCCAGGAGCCCACCAGGGCGGAGCAGAGGACCACCAGACCTGAGCGGAAGACCACCAGACCGGACCAGAGGACCACCACGGCGGAGCAGAAGACCACCAGACTTGAGCGGAAGACCACCACGGCGGAGCAGAAGACCACCAGACTTGAGCAGAAGACCACCACAGCGAAGCAGCAGACTGGGCAGGAAACCATGGCAGGAACTGGGACCTGGGAGAAACAGAGCCAGACAACACAGGAAGGGCAGAGACAGACAACACAGGCAGAACATTCATAGTCTCAGGGGGCACGGCCATAGCCATGACAGGACAGGGCAAGAGTTCAAAGACGGCCTCTTTAGCCGTGACAGGACAGGGCGAGAGCTCACAGACGGCCTCCTTAGCCGTGACAGGACAGGGCGAGAGCTCACAGACGGCCTCCTTAGCCGTGACAGGACAGGGCGTGAACTCACAGACGGCCTCTTTAGCCGTGACAGGACAGGGCGAGAGCTCACAGACGGCCTCTTTAGCCGTGACAGGACAGGGCGAGAGCTCACAGACGGCCTCTTCAGCCGTGACAGGACAGGGCGAGAGCTCACAGACGGCCTCTTTAGCCGTGACAGACATTTCAGACAGTGAGTTCAGGAACGCCCGGGCCGTGAGGGCAGACAGTGACCAGGAACCAGCCTCCGGGGCTGTGACAGGGCAGACAGTGACCAGGGAACGGGCGCCACCACCTCGGAGGTTCTGCAGCGGGAAGCCGCCACCTCTGGTGGTTCTGTAGTGGGCGCCGCTCCTCTGGAGGTTCTGCAGCGGAAGCCGCCGGCACCCTGGGGAGGCACTGGAGCAGACTCTGTGGACAGGAGAGACTCCTGGTGAACACCCTTAGACAGGAGAGACCTCAGGAGCCCAGAGTGCAGCCCACAAACTCAAAATGGCGACCGCCATGACAGGAAGCACTGAGGTCGGGGGAACAGTCTCTGTAAACTTGTGAACAGGAGAGGTCTCAGGAACAGCCTCGTGGACAGGAGAGGCCTCAGGAACAGCCTCGTGGACAGGAGAGGCCTCCGGAGCCCAGAGTGCAGCCCACAAACTCAAAATGGCGACCGCCATGACAGGAAGCACTGAGGTCGGGGGAACAGTCTCTGTAACCGCCAGTGCTGAGGCCCTGGGAATGCCAGCTGCTCGCACTGATATCAATGGTGGGTCCATTATACTGGCAATTAGACAGGGAACTCGAAGGACTGACCTTAAATCTCTGGTGAGAGACATGACGTGACAAGGCTCAGGCGTGGCGGCCATCTTGGCCGGGGACTCAGGCGTGGCGACCATCTTGCGATGAGGCTCAGGCGTGGCGGCCATCTTGCGATGAGGCTCAGGCGTGGCGTGAGCAGACTCTGGCTTGACAGACGTGACGTGAGCAGACTCTGGCTTGACCCGCAACATTAAGATTGCTGTGTCCATACCTGAGGGATGACTATTTGAAAAGCCGCTGGATCCTCTTGTGGCCGTGTATTCTGTAACGTGGCTGACGAGACGTGAGACGTGCGGATCCATATGCAAAGCTTTATTGGAAAACATGGTCAGAACAGGCAGGGTCATGAAACAGCAGACAGGTATAGCAGAGGTAAGACACAGCAATCTGTGGAGCAAGCGAGGGTCGGCGATCGGCGAACAGTATCCAAAGGGGCAAGGCAGAGAGATAATCCAGAGTCGAGAGCAATAATCCAAACGGGGTGCGAACAGAGTCCAAACGGCAAGGCGCAGGGTTAATCCAGGAAACACAGGCAGGGTCAGACAAGGGAAGATAACAAGACAAGACTAAGACTACGACTATGACTAGACAAAAGGCTCCGTAATGATGCTATCTCTAGGAGAGGGATAAATGCAATACAAAACTCGGCAAACATAAACACGGGATGGCACGCAAAGCAGCTAGCTCTAGGAGTGCTAAACGCAGAACAATACACGGCCCTGAAATGAGAATGTCCATGGTTTGGGTTAGTAGATGTAATCGAGTGATCAGTGGGATCAGGTGTGTGTCGTCAGTGCAATGGATTGTGGGAAATGCAGTCCAGTGTGCAATGTGGTGTAAGAGTCCGTGTGGTGAGTTGGTGACATCTGGTGGCGAATAAACGGAAGAGCAAGGCCAGGATTCGTGACAGAAACACTCCACCAATCTAGGCTTTATGACTGAATCCTCTCCTCAGTAAAGACACATGAAAACCCACTTGGAATTTGCAAAAAAAAAAAAAAAAAAAAGCACCTAAAGAACTCTCAAACCATGAGAAACAAGATTCTCTGGTCTGATGAACCTTAGTTACAAGCATCATGTATTGAGGAAACCAAGCATTGCTTATCACTTGCACAGTAACATCTCAGCAGTACATCCCTCATGCTTTGGGGTTGTTTTTCAGCAGCAGGGACTGGGGGCTTCATCAGAGTAGAAGGAAAGCTCAATGCAGCAAAATATAGAGACAGACTTATAAGCGTGGCTTATAGAAACTTGCCCAGCCAGAGCCTGGGCCTGAACCCAATCGAACATTCCTGGAGAAATCTGAAAATGTCTGTCAGTCCCTATCCAACCTGACAGGGCTTGTGAGGAGATGAATAACTGGTAATTGCCAAATGCTGTTGTGCAAAGCCAAAAAGACTTGAGGCTGTAAAGGTGCTTCACCTAAGTACTGAGCTATGGGTATGAATACTTAAGCAATATACAGTGTACAGTTTTTCCTTTTTAATAAATTTCCAAATCAATTTTTTGCTTTGTCAAAATGGTGTATGGAGTGTAGATTGATATGAAAAAATAATTTAAAGCAGTTTAACATAGGTCAACAACATAAATGTTTGATTTTGCTAACATTTTCTCTGAAGAAAGATAAACCTGTATAGTGATGAAAGCCAAAATATTAATTGTCATGGATGAATATTTGCTGAGTAATCCAAAATTTTGTAGAGGGGTGTCAAAATGGCAATTTTCATCTGAGATTCAGAGCCAAATTACAGGGGGTTAAAATGACTTCTAAAAGACGGCTGCATCTCAGGGTTATTTTTACACAGAGATTGGTAGGTGTTGGTAAAATATGTTGACTTTGGCAATATTTGTTGCATTATGTGCCAATGTTGACCATTCAAAAAAGGGCAAAGTATTCATTCAAAAAATACCTCAAGCGTGTGACGGAAATGTTACGCCCCTTACCATGTTGTGATGCCGTGTCCCGGGCTGGCGCGACGAGACTAAAACAATAAAACCCATTATAAACGAGGCATTTGTTGCATTCAGTGAGGACATAATTACTTATTATAATGACTCATATGGTCTTTTTACACGTTGCACCATGCTGCGTAAACATTACCATGTCTGCATTTGTGATCGTAGAAACAACAAACAACAAGCGCTACTCTACATTGCTCAAAACTCACGTTTGAATAGTCAGTAGCAAATTCTTTAAATATTGAAATGTACTTACAGGCTGTGAGTCAGAAGCACCAGACTGTCCTTGCGACATTGGAATTGCCCCACTTTATAGTGTTCACAGGAATTCATAGTGTTCACATTGTAGGCTACTCTCTCCTAGGATCAGGAAACAGTCCTCCGTAAAATGCGCTGCACACACTCGAATATTTGCGTTGTACTGTTCTGGAACAATGTTGTAAATATAACTTAACCACTGATTTATAGTTGTGTACTCCTTTGGAAGGCCAAACAAAGTACTTTCGCTTTCACAACGAAACACAGCGTCTCCACAACATGGTGGCGGCAGCAACAATAATACAGCATGAATAAAAGTTAAGCCTTCTTTCATTGTGTCTACGTTTGGGCGGTGTTATGCAAATCTTCCCACACGGTGACGTAGATGTGTTGGGGGCGTGTTTGAATGAGCCGTTTTAGGAGGGTTTGGACAAGTCTTAACTTTTATAAATAATATTTCTTTGGGTTTGAGACTTTTATCTTTGCAACTTTACAGATCTTATATATGCACAAACAGCTTGTAACACTCCAAAGACAAAGAAAAACATGAAATCGCATCATATGACCCCTTTAAATTACATTTCATGCTGTTTTTTTCATCTTACATCTTTAACACTTTAAACCCCACAACAAAATCCTCAGTTTTAAATGAAAATTTATAATGTGTGCACACTACAGAGTGTTAAAGTATCACTGAATCGGTGTTGAAGTTAATGAGATAATTCTGTGCTTAATTAAGTGATGATTGAGCATTGGTGATGAGCATTGGTGATGAACAGCTGCTGTTAACAAGCAGAGTCACTGAATGTTAACAAGCAGAGTCACTGAATGAAAGAGAAACACAAGAACTACAAATGACTTCAGCCACAGCCTTAGATGAAAGAAACTGAAATAAAGAAGACATTAAATCTCTCAAGATCTGATTAAACAACTCCTAAATCAGCATTACCAGCTTCACACATTGCTAAACAGACTGAAGGCCCCGATATACTTCAAACGAAGTTCGTTTTCGTTCTTTGTTTGGGGGCAAAAAGAACTTCGAAAAGGCTGAGCGACGGTATACTGTTTTCAAACATTCTGACACCCCCGCGCTGCTGGAGGCGGACTGTAGATTAATGTAAACGTGTCGCAACGCTCGCGCGAATGCCCTGAACACAACAACGATGCAATGATGCCGTATCTAGGTCTTTTATTAAACTGGATAAATTATTACACGTTTTTATATTTTATGTGTTGTCATAATTTGATAAAAACAAATGTTTATTATTGTATGCTTTTCATTTATTTTATACCTTTTAAATTCGCTTATTGAAAGAACAACAACAACAGCAGCAGCAGCACATGTATTTGGTACTTGCTACCTTATATCTTTACTCTTTCATTTCATTCTTTTCATGGCTTTGGAAAACTTGCATCTGATGTTTCTCTACGTTGCTTTTTGCATAACTCCAGGTCGTCGACTCCAAGCTTCGTTGCAATTTTCTTGCTAGGAATTAAATGCTTTCTCTGAACCTTTAAAATCTCCCCACGAGCGATTGTACAGGTGCGGATATATTTGTGGGAGTTCAATTATTCGACACAGTGTAGGCTATTTATGTTGCTAGTGACTTGGAGATGTTGTTCTCCTGCCTGACCTGGTAAAAATCCACCCACTCATTTATTTATAATCTAATAAAATCATAAACAGTTTCTCAGAACGAGCCGTTTCAGATTCTCCCTCTGTGCACGTCACTGAGGGGAATAAGTCCCGCCCATTAGTGACGCTGCCCTATAAGCAGAGACACAGCCCTGAGTGAGAAGCTGTGGTCCGCCTCCGCCATTAACCTTACTGATTACTGTAGCTGCTGGAGATATACAATGTCAGCGTCAAAGAGGCTTTTCAAGTGTTGTGTTTTGGGATGCACTAACGAACATAGGAGTCTCCATAGACTCCCTCCATCTGAGCCAAGGACACTGTGGTTAAGTTTCATTTTCTGAGGAAATATCCCGGAAAAAATCGGTAAAGTCCCCAATACGTGTAGGGATCAATACCAATGCTTCGTGCGCGAACGTCAGCTCCAGACAAAGTAAGTTTCACGCGTTTGTTTTCTAAATAGCCTTTCTGAAAGAGCTTCTTGGCACTCTGTAAGGCTAATGATGCTAAAGCTACCATTGTCTCTGTCTGTTTTCTCTGGTGCTGTCTTCATGAATGATCGTGAATAAGAGTGTGGTGGTTAAAAGTTGCGTATGAAAGCAATGTGAGTCGATCGCTTGAGTTTGTTGAGTGGGACTTATAAAGTTTGTGATAACATGCCATGCACCATGAGACCAGCTATGTTGTTATTTTTATCGCGCTGTGCTCCCTGTCTGTGCAATTCATAAACGCGCATTTATTATGCACAGTACAATCAGATGACTGACTTTGAAACCGAGTATGTTTTCTGTAAAGATAACAGGCTTGTACTAATAGTGGAATGTTTATTTGCAAAGGCTAGCACTGCTAATGCGGGAGCTGGAGCTCTTGAAGCTCCGCCCTCTTCTCCGGGAGCAACAGCTCATTTGCATTAAAGCAACATACTCAAATACAGAGTGTTTTGGCTCATACCTTAAAAGTGGCAATTTTAACAAGCTATAAAAAATTATCTGTCGGGTATTTTGAGCTAAAACTTCACATACACACTCTGGGGATATCAGAGACTTATTTTACATCTTGTAAAAAGGAGCATAATAGGTCCCCTATAAAAAGGAAGCTCAAAGGTGCTATGAAACACACACCTCAAGAATCAGTGTATGAATCTCAACAATGGTGACAGTCAACCAAAATAAATAAACAGATCAACTCTGAACATTCCAAAACCCGCTACTAAAACTCAACACAAAAACAAAAGCAAAAATGAAAGCACATAGAAAGAATTAGAGAAAATAAGTGGACAATTCAGTGGCATAATTTATTCATGTCACAATGCATGCTGGGAATCATGGGTGAGGTTTCTACTGTGCTGGTACCCAGCATGCATTGCAGCATTAAGCTTTTGACTCACCATTGTTGAGATTCATATGCTGATTCTTTATGTCTGTGTGTGTCTAAATGATGCCATAGTACTGAAGCTTTTGTGCATAAGATGTCTTACAATGCTTCATAATGGTTTGTTATTTTGTAGAATCGTATAGCATAAATAACATGCAACTAATAAAAAACTACACCACATCATTAAAGATTAGCCACTGAATGAGATCAGAGAAACAGGCCGCTTCCTGATGACTACAATCCATAAACACTTACAATTTTTCTTGGCTTTTTTTGCTATAAGAAATGTGTTTTACAAACACAGTTATAACAGCCAGAAAAAATCTAGCATTAAAAAGTCAAGGGTCAAGAGCCCAACTAAAGCAAACGCTGATCGCCATAATGGTGAGGTCAAACGAAACGTTTTCAATAAAGCATCTAAATGTCTATTAATTCTCAAAGAATTTTTGTAGATATATGACAGAAATAAAGTCAGACTGTAATGCGTGAAGCTGGTGATGCTGTTTGTGGAGTTGTTTAATCATCCTCTGCTGTTTTATTTCAGTTGATTTCATCTAAGGCTGTGGCTGTTTGTCAGTTGTAGTTTCATTTCTTGCTCTTTTCTTCAGTGATTCTGCTTGTTAACAGCAGCTGTTCATCATTGGCTGAAATCACTCATTAGTTTTCATTCTCTCTGTCAGGTGGGCTATATTAGTAAACTCATGTAGGGAATAGTGAATGAGGGTGTAGGGTGTGATTTGAACACAGCCTCTGAGTGTCGACTCCGAGCGCTGTTACTTCACAGGACTCCAGAAGGCTTCTTTCTCAAACACAACAAATATTACCCAGAATGCATTGTTTTCTACAGGATTTTACTGTTGTAATAAAAAAACATGATGTTACTGTCAAAATATGGCCGTTTTTACAGCAATTTTTACAGTGTAATGCTTCTATGGTGTAGTTACAATAATATTACAGGACTGTCCGTAAATTTCCCATCATGCATTTGCATTTACAGGAAAAACATGAATGCAATGCGTTGTTGTAAAATTTATTGTAAAAATTACATCAATTGCAAACAGTGCGCGCTATAGCTTAATTACAAAAATACTGTAATTATATTCCATTACTCTTTTAATACATTTAATTCATGCCTACATTAATAATATAATAAAATTAGATATAAATACCCACATTTCTGACATAATACCACGATGCAGTTAGTGTTACTACAGTAAATCCATGGTAAATGATGAGGTTTTGTAGATTGAAAAGCCTCCTGACTGTATCGTTGCACACAGATTTTCTGCTGTTTGTCAGTGCTGTTTCAGTATTTAAGTCATTTGTGTTCTTCTCTGAATTAGCGCTTCACACCTGGATCTCACAGCACTGTTTAGTGCTCACGTCACCGAGTAACACATCTGATCTAGTGAGCTCATGCCGCGCGGCAGTTTGAACTTTGATCCCAGCAGATAAACGGTCAGTGTGGCGCACTTCAAATGAGTTCATTCAGTGCCGCGCAGACATGTTCATGCCGTGCATTCGGGACATTTTGTGCAGATAGCCTATAAGTCGTAATATTGACGTTATGTTGTATAAATATGAACCGTATTCTATATGAGATAAATGATGAGTTAAATCCCATTGATTAAAAACCTGCTATCAAATGCTTCACTCTACTGGTCATCTTCAGCGCAAGCAGCTCAAATGCTGAACATTAATAACTAGGCTACTGTCATATACATAACGTTATAATGAGAGCACTGTTGTAAAAAATGTTGTGAATTCTTAGGGTTTCGCTGACGTTTAATGTTAACTATCTTTTAATCAAAACATAAAACATTATTTTTGTATCTGCGAGGCGTCCGTTACACATTTTCCCTGTGTTTTTAACGTCAATAATTATGACTGTCGAATGTCTGACTTGACTCTTGGTAATGTATTTTGCCCCCCGCCCCAAACATATGATTGGACTATCAGTCGACTGTCGGCAAGATTCAAAAATTCCGATTCAACTATGAAAATCCTTAGTTGGGGACACCCCTAGTGCATACACACAGTTTTAGTCTTAGAGAATCTAAAGCCGTTTTTGATTGACCACTCATTTACTTTGTTTATACATAGCTGCAATTGTCTTTCAATTATATCATGTTTTTTCCCCTATAACAAATACAAACATCATCAACATAGAGACTACACAATAGATTTGGTGCAATAGCTTTTACAATGCTATTTATTGTAATCATAAACAGGGTACAGAACCAATACTACCCTGAGGAACTCCTTGTTCTTGTGTATAAACATTTGACATAGTATTTCCTATTTCAACCCTCTACATTGCGAGTAAATCACTCGCATATGCGACTAAATCTTCACTCTGGGCAACTAAATGATGACTAATAATAGCCACTGGCTAATAAATTCTCAGATTTTAATCGCGGTGTGTAAGTTGGAGGCACAGATATATTTTAACTCGCCAAACACACTGACTGAGTGCTTCAGAGCTCTCCGTCAAGCGATCTGTGCTATTGTTTAGTTCATCTGAATGGATGCGCAGCGCACCTGTGTTTGGCGCATGTCTCGTTGTCGCACACGCAAAGAAAGAAAGAGCGAGACAGTCTTACATACCATGCTGAACTGACGTGCTATATGTAAACGATATTCTTTGTTGTATTTTCCTGTCAAAATAACAGCGTTCTTTTTGGAATCCTTCAGCTTTTAAGAACTGCCGTTTTCTCCAGTAGTGGGCGGAACTAATGTGCAAACGACAATCTCATTGGCTGGCGCTCACCTATTATCGTCCCTGTTTTGATTTCAGCAAATCAGTTCGAGCGAACGCAGACAACCTGATTAATATTCATGAATCCAGCAGCTCATTAATCCTTAGTGCGTTTTATATTGTTCTTATTAATAGAATTCTTCTTCCTCTTCTTCTTCTTCTTCTTCTTCTTCTTATTATCTTATCAGTATTATTGTTAGTTTTTCCCCCTTTTTTATTACAGAAACACTGAATGACCAAAAAAGCACCACCACCAGTTCTAAGTTCAGTTAAAATGACTAATATGCATTCATACATGGTTACCAAGTTTTAATTCTAATTACTAAAGTTCTATCATTAAATAATAGGCCTACTTGATTATCATATTATAATGCTTAACTGACTGATGTTAAGAGTATACTTTAAGATATTTAAAAAGCTATATATATATATATATATATATATATATATATATACACACACACACACACACACACACACACAGACATACATACATACATACATACACACATACACACATACACACACACACACATATATATATATATATATATGTATTAGTATATCAGTCTGGCGAATAAACTTAAAAATTTTCTAGCCACTGGCGATTCAATTGCCAAGGTGTCCGTAGAGGGTTGTATTTGAACCCGAAATCTTCTGTTTGATAAAAACCTTGAGATAAAAATTGGCAAATTACCTCTAAACCCCATTTTATGCAAGTCTCTTAGAATTCCATATTTCCATGTGATGTCATAAGCTTTTTCCAAGTCAAAATAAACCACTATCACATGTTCCTTTGTAATGAAACCATCACAGACATATTGCTCCGATCTAATAAGGTGGTCATGTGCTTCTTCCTCTTCTAAAACCACATTGGAAGTTACTTAATTGATGATCAGACTCCAACTTCCATACAAGGCGATTGTTTACCGTCCTCTCCGTGGTTTTACACATGCAAATTGTCAATGCTATTGGTTGATAATTGTTGGGATCAGTGTGATCCTTGCCTGGTTTGGGTACAGGTATGGGTACAGGTTGGGTACAGGTTGTTTCTTGCCAAGATACTGGAATATTACCGGTCCTCCAAATGCCATTAAAGATTTCCAGTAGAACGGATAAGACTTTTTGTGGTAAGTGCTTCATGAATTGATAATGAACTTTATCCGGCCCTACTGCAGTATCATGACAGTTTCTTAAGGAATTTAAGAGTTCCTCCGTAATGAAAGGTTTGATATGTCTCAGCATTTTTAGTATGGAAATTAATTCACTCTTTTCTTGCTCCACCCAAATTCTTTGGATGGTAATTTTTCACTGAAGAATTTCTTTCAAATGTTTTTGCTAACATATTTGCAATTTCATGTTTATGAATTAGGCCTTGGTCATTTATATATTTAACTTGTAATTCACCTCCTTTACCTTCCATTCTCCGAATCACATTCTTGGCTTGGAAAGCATTCCAGTTTGCTTTCTTTGAGGTCTTTGCTGTTTCTTCTATTCTTGAAGTTATAATCAAAGGGAAGTGGTCACTCCCACACAGATCATCCCACACAAGCCATGAAAAATTAATCAGTAATTCAGGGTCACAGAGAGTTAAATCTATGGCAGAGAAAGGTCCGTGGCCTGGATGAAGATAGGTATGAGATCCATCATTTAGTAGGCATAAGTTATTTTCACTAATAAAGTTTTCTATCCTTTTTCCCTTTGCATCAACGTGTTTCCCTCCCCACAGAGGACTGTGGCTATTAAAGTCCCCCAAGAGAAAATAAGGTGTCGGTAACTGTCCAACAAGTCTGTCCAAATCTTGATGTGTGACAACAAAATCAGGAGGTATATAGATAGAACACAAGGTATAGCTTTATGTAGTGTCAAACGAACTGCTGCTGCCTGAAGGTTCATATCAATTTCAATGTGACTATGAATGACATCATTCCTTATTAATAGAGCTGAGCCACCAGATGGGCATTGGATATTTGGGCCATACACATTAAAAAAGGAAAAAAATTATTGGGGTAATTTGGGGTAAGATGGGCCACCTGGGGGCAAAAAGCCAGAGGGTTAAACTTTGCAGCTAGATATTGTAATTTGGCAAAATTGACCACGGCAATTCCACTGTATTATATGCTTTTATAGAACGAGAGGATGCCCCTTATTTCAAACATTTGGAGAGAGGCTATGTAAGGGAGACAGGTTGATTTACAGTAGCTCAAAGGGAATCATTTATGATTTAATAGGGAATTTGGACAGAATCACTGTATTACGGCTGATCACTGAGTCGGCCAGCGATTCATTAAACGAGCCGTATAACATCAACTCTGCAGTGGATATTAAAATCCAAAATATAGTGAAAACACTATTAATTAGCACAGTAACAAGATCTGCAGTTTAAGACATTGACTTGTAAGCACAAAACACAAGATACTTCTCTTTTCAATAGAAGACTTTATTGGATAAATCTAAGACATATAAAACTAATCTAACACATAAACATACCTACTCACACATTCACACAAATTGCAGAAGAGAGAAAGTGAGGAAAGAATGAGTTTAAGAGAGTGAAAATGTGAAATCCCAAGTTTTCTAAAATTTATATTAAATGCACCAGTTTAGCTAGAATCTGGAGATACTTGTGTTGCTTGTTTAGGGGGTTCCCTTGTTGTCGTTGCAGAAAGCGGTTTCCCAAGTTTGTTGATTGGCTGGAAGTCCAGTTGCCGTTCGAAGTGACGTCTTGGGAAGCCAATGGTTTGGCGTTGGCTGAAGATGTGGAGTTGTGGAGTTGTGGGCTGGTCGAAGTTTTGATGCGAGCACTCGGAGACACGGATTTGTGGCAAAACTTAACTCAGAACACGAAACTCTCAACGGAAAGAAAAGAAACTAAAATAAAAGGATAAAAGGATGTAATGAGACTATGGTTTTTCTTCTCATCGTGGTTAAGTAGCAGCGGGCGTGGTTAATTATATGCTTGCAGAGTATAATTTTGGACATGATGTCTATATCAAGAATATAATACATTTTACAAAGTATTGATTGATAGAAACATTTAAAGCATGCATTTTCAAACTCATACATACCCAACATGAATATAATCCTATAAACTATTAAATAGTTATTCAAAATACATACACAATGAGTGATTAGGACATGATAGTCAAATGTGTGGGTTACATACATAATATGGAGTTATGCATAGAAATGATTAGTTGCTCATAAGTCCTTTTAGCATCATTTAGGTGCATATATCTGTGAAAGACAGTCTCTCTGTCGTTCTGTGAACGTGAGGATGTGCTTTGTGAAGTACAAAAGGTCAAAAGGTCTAGAAGGAGTCTGGTCTTTGTCCTGGGTGGGGGAAACCAATCCGAGGAAGTCTTTAGCTTGTGATTTCTATCACGGATTTACATGTGATGGTCATGCTGTGCATCTCTTTGACCATTAATCTTGGTTACTTGCCCCAAATTTGACAATCGCCTTCCTGAGTTGGAATTGTCAATAACTGTTCTTTTGTTTAATGTTGAAAGTTGTTTGAAGCTGCTAGTTCATTAGGCTCACTTCAGACTTGTGGCGCCAGGTTATCGTGGACAGATTTATGATGTTGTCTTGTTATCCTGGGCCTCTTTGTGGAATTTGGCTCTTTGGGTTGTTCCAACACCAATCTGATTGAATCTTAAATTGTCTGATTTGCTCTGATACCCTACAGCTACGACTACGAGAATACATATCCTCTTTAATTTCGATGTCTTTAGAAGAATCCATCTTCTTATCTTTACTTTCTGGACTTATCTTGGGTTTTTGTGATCTTGACTTCTTTTGACCTTTTGACTGGATTTTGTCAGCTGATGAATTCGCCTGGATCTGAAGTGAAATTGTCTGGGTTTGATTATATACAGTCTTATTTTTTGTTGAATTTGAAAACTTGGTGTCTTTGATAATTTGAGATTTTTCACTTATCCAAATCAAGTCTGTTTGGACTTCAACAGTTCGTAGTTGTGGTTTCACAATGGCTGCAAAAGTTTTTGCAAGATTGAAGGTATGGAATCCTTCAACTAATCTTCGGGCTTCCAGATAATTCACTTTTTTTGCACATTTAGTTTTTAGGATTTCTTTCTATTTAAGCAAAAATGGGCAGGCTTTGAATGAATCTGAGTGTTCCCCTGTGCAAATGCTGCATTTAGATGGCCTTTTGCAGTCTTCTCCATGTCTTTCCTCTCCACAGTTACAGCAGATGGGTTTATTTTTACAGCCAGCCGATCCATGTCCAATTTTCTGGCAATTAAAACATCTGAGTGGGTTAGGTATAAATGTCAACAGGGACACTTAAATATCCCATTTGAATCCTCTCTGGATGCTGGGGTCTGTTGAAAGATAAGATATAAGTTCCTGTCTTGATGCAATCTCCTTTCTTGATCGTAATCCTCTTCACATCAATCACACATTGCGAGGTCAATTCGGCAGTTATTTCGCTCTCCATGTTCTCTAATTCTCTAGTACGAATGACTCCTCTACTGTTATGTAGAGAGGGATGATAAAAGGCTTTCATTGCCATTTTAGCAAACGTAGTTGTATGGAGTAATTTTCAGCTTGAACTTTCCTTGAGCATTCGACTAGAATCTGACTGGATCTCAGCTTCTTAACATCCTTCACTGTCCCTGCTATTCCAGAAATTCCTTTTTGTATAGTAAATGGGGACAGCTTGGTAAGTGTCATATCAGGAGCCAGAGACTCCAGAAGTATAACCCTCTTCCAGTTCTCATTTTTGGAAGAAGAGTTGTAATTATTTCCTAAATCACAATCCAGGTCTTGATCCAACAATCGTCTTTTTGTGTTTTTTTTTTTTTTTTTGCCATATTTGTTTGTAGTTTTATTTCATCATCCCTACTCTTCACCCACCCTGGAGCCCAACAAGACATCCAGCAGCTTTGCATCAAAGATATAGGAATGGTATTCTTGAGTAAGTAAATCAAATGATTATATTACTCAATTGACCCTCAACCAACACCTTCTGGAAATCTGCAAAGATTTATTAATGTCAAATTCCCAGGGCATGTCCTGACCAGCCGATTGATTGGAGCGGGCCTCTCCAACCGCCCGTCTAAGTGAAATTAGAGCCAAAGTATTGTGTTGGAGCTGAGACTTCCACAGCATTCCTCAACATTCCTCAAATACCAGGATCTCGGCATCCACTGACACAAGTTGCAACTCACGATTCAACAAGTTGCAATCAGCATGGGGGTGCTAGGGACCTATTCTACCCCGGGTCCCCACGGGGACCTATAACTCGAGAAGTATTAAAGATATCTCAATATGATTTTAGATTCTAGTTCTTAATAAACTTTTCTTTTGGAATCCTCATTTTCAAGACCCTACATCATTCAGTCCCAGAGATATGGGGGATCTCAATAAGTCTCCATATTCAGATTGTTGAATATTACCTATTTTCAGTGGTTGAAAACCAAATGTTGGTCACTTTGTATACAGCCAATACTTACTCTATTTTAAAGAGGAATGTGTGAAGTATATGTAATGTTGAAACTAGAAATACATCTTGTTTCCCTCTATCAAAACAATATGCATAGACATACCTGTCTGAGTGCTAAAAATGCACTGAAATGGTCAAGTGCTCTTTTCCGATTTTGAATCATCACCACTGGCACATAATGCAACAAAGATTGCTAAAGTCAACAGATTTTACTAAGAGACTTACCAATCTCTGCCATTTTTCTGAAGTCATTTTTAACCCCCTGTAATTTGGCTCTGAATCTCAGGTGAAAATTGCCATTTTGAGCAAACCCCCTCTACAAAATAGTGGATTACTCAGTAAATATTCATCCATGACATTTAATATTTTGAAGAACAAAGCTAATGATATACCTGGATGTTCGGGGCATGCCCACGCATGCAAATTTCACTCATTAATTTCAATGGCCTTTTCTAAATATGTCAGTAGGTTTCCAAGACTGACCCCTAGTGTCAGAACAACAAAATTTTCATTTTTGTGTGAACTGCCCCTTTAAGCAATGTGACCTTGTTGTGATGAAATTAATGTGATGAAGACAAGTGAATGAGTGGTGTCTTGAGGCACAGAGAAAGACAATTCAAAATACTAGAACAAATAATGGAATGAAAATGTTTTGATATGTCTCAAAGGAGGTGATCAATCTGTCTGGACATGGCTCGGGATTTCAAACCTGGTGATCTGATTTTTGCTAAAATGAAGGGTTATCCCCACTGGCCTGCAAGGGTGAGAAAACACTACCAAAGTACCTTTATTATTATTATTATTATTATTAATTCATTACACTCAAATGCTACTGTCTGAATAATGTGTAGTGTTATATGCTACTGTGCCATTTCAGATTGATGAGATTCCATATGGAGCTGTCAAACCATCAAATATAAAGTTTCCTATCTTCTTTTTTGGCACTCATGAAACGTAAGTAGAGATTCATCAAAATTTTTACTTAAGTGATGTATTATTATAGAGCTTAAAATGATCAAAATTGAAAAGGCAGGTTAATTTAATTCCTGATCCTGCAGTTGAGTTATGGTTAAATAGATGTGATTATATGCTAACTCTTTAACATTTCAGAGCATTCTTGGGTCCGAAAGACATCTTTCCCTATTTGCCTAATAAAGACAAATATGGCAAACCTAACAAAAGGAAGGGCTTTAATGAAGGCTTGTGGGAAATTGAAAACAACCCTAAAGTGGAGCTTAATGGACATAAGGTACTGTCGCCTTGCTGTTTTATTTGTTTGTTTGTTTTTTTTTATTGGCATGGAGTGAAATCCATATCAAAACCTGCCACAAATGCAATAGACTCACATCTGTGCACAGCAATGCACAAATGCCGGCAAGAAATTCACATACACACTAGGCATGTCACAGTATGACGTTTTCATATCACAATAATTGCTGAGAATTGCTTTTATCATGCCTTTTATGATGGTAATGCATTAACTAACATTAACAATGAGAAATACCTATATTTGTTACAGGAGTTCCCTGTATTCAACTGTAATACAACTGATCTTTGTTAGTTCATGTTAGATCAGGTCAAAACTTAACTGCCTCTCAGTATCCAGTGTTTTTGTTGCACTTCTGCGAATATTTCTGTAAATTTTCAGCTCATGGATGTTGCAGTCTTTGATCGAAGTCTTGAATGATCAGCTTAGGGGATGTCTAGAGTTGAGAACAGTGGGGGTGAACTGTGAATTGACCTATCGGTAAGCCCCACCCCCCTTAGTTACTGTTGCTCCTTCGGACAAACAAACGGAGCTGCTTACTGTCTTACAATGGCAGCTGTCAGTGTGAAAACCTTGTCAAGATGTTCTTGAACAGAAGGACCATTATTCAAGTGGGAATTAAATATGCCATGGAGGGATATATAAAAGATTTTTAAATAAATATGGTGGGTAACTCGATTAATTTTGAAGCGAGGGTTTACAGATCTCAATGCAAATGTGAAGCCTCATGTTACGGTCGTCACGATCGCAGATGACAACATCCAGGATCAACCAAGGATCAACACTGTTCATGTAGGCTACCGCAGGGCACGATTAATTTAATTTACATTTATCCAGTTTAATATGGAGAGGCACTGAAATGTAGACCTTCGTTTATGTCTTTTTGACTTACACTGTACATGACGTGAGAACAGTCCACTATTTAGGTTTGTACGTTAGCATTGACTCACTATCTTCAGCGTTAGCTAGTTTTAGCCAGAGATACCTTGCTGAAGCACAAGATGACATTAAAGTTCTGCTTGAGCAGATGAAAATGATAACTTAATGAGAGTATGACAACCAAAAAATGAACGTTTTCATCTCCATTGGTATTAGAGTTGAATGCTTACCGACATTTTACTCTGTTTTGTTTGGGTTCAGGAAATGGAATAAAATAAATTCCATTGCCCATCCTCTCGGGATACCTGGAATCAGTGATACAAGTACCCCAGGCACATCGTTTTTCCATTTTTGTAGCATATCATAACACCATCAACCGAGGAAAGCTTTGGATCTTCCAATGTTTCTCTATGGTGATGAAACCTAAAGATGTCCGAGTTCTGCTCCCCGTGCAACTGATACTCGACTGCCATTGGCTCATCTGCTTTTGAGGGGAGGGGTTTACCGATAGGTCAATTCATCTAGCTGTTCCATCCTTCCTTGATGAGTCATGTAGTACTATCATATTCTGGATCAGGAGATGGCTACTCATCAATAAAAGTTTACTTGATTTGAGATGGGTGAGTTTGACAGTGAAACTTTGACTCTGCGTGTGGAGAAAGTAACTTGGAATAGTGAGTTTACAAAAGATAGGTTGTTTTAGATCATCTTCAGTATCAAAATAAGCGAGCAGCTGCATTTTTAGCTTTCACAACATAGTTTTGTTAGCTTATTCATAGGTTAAAGGTATATGTTCATTGCAGTGACGTTGATGATTAAAAAAAGACAACTAAAGCCCTATTCGGACGGGACTACTTGGTGATTTTAATCCCGTCCGAATCTGCCACGTCTGTGTTTTTCTCACACAATCATTCCAGATAATAATTCCAGAGCAAATTACCTACTGTTTTTCAGCAAACTCAGTGATCCTCTGAGAAAACTAATCCCGTCCGAATGTGAATGTCTGTGATTGCCGGCGATATTTTTTTCCACAACGCGTTTCCTTGTGTGTTTTGTCCAACGTGAATTACCGTAGACACTCTTACCCTGCGCATATTTGATATATTTTCCCCCCGGCAAAGAAATAAAAAAATAACAGTAATAAAATCAGGAGCCAGATCACGTAAACTGTTAAGACTGGCTATTGTAATATCAGCATCAGGTAAGATTACTCATGTTCATTTCTGCACTCTTTATGAAAATTATGAAAAAATTACAAAATTTACTTTTATGAAAATTAAACATGGGTTTACTACAAATAAATAAAAAATAAAAAAAAATAGTTAAACTAAAGTAACCACACATTAACATGGTGTTGCTATAATAGCCATTTAGCTTTACCATGGTATTTGTAGTAAAACTGTGATTATACTAATGGTAATCAATCCAAATGACTATATGCAATGCACGCATACAGAGCGCGTGATCTCTGTGACACCCAGACATACAAAACAGAACCTCCCACCTCGGAGATGTTAGTCCCATCCGAATTGGTACATGAAAATCACAGACATCAGGTGATAAGAATCGAAACTCATACATAGTTTAGAAAACTAGTCCCGTCTGAATAGAGCTTAAGTCAAACTAAGTTAAACTAAGTTTAACTTCAACCAAGTCTCTGCCTTTCTCACACAGAACAACCTCCTCGACAGCAACCAGTCTGGTTTCAGAAGTGGACATTCAACCGAGACTGCCTTGCTCTCAGTTGTTGAAGCCCTAAGACTGGCAAGAGCGGATTCCAAATCTTCAATACTTATCTTGCTGGATCTGTCCACTGTTTTTGACACGGTTAACCATCATATCCTCCTGTCAACCCTATTGGCAAAGGGCATCTCAGGAACCGCACTCCAGTGATTTGAGTCTTACCTCTCAGATAGGTCCTTCAAGGTATCTTGGAGAGGTGAGGTGTACAAGTTGCAACATCTAACTACTGGGGTGCCTCAGGGCTTAGTTCTGGGACCACTTCACTTCTCTGTCTACATGGCATCACTAGGTTCTGTCATTCAGAAACATGCCATTTCATATCACTGCTGTGCTGATGACACTCAGCTCTACCTCTCATTCCATCTGATGATCCGACGATAGCTGCTCGCATCTCAGCCTGTCTAACAGACATTTCTTGCCGGATGAAGGTCCATCACCTTCAACTCAACCTTGCCAAGACAGAACTGCTTGTGGTTCCATCAAACCCATCGTTTCATCACAATTTCACCATCCATTTAGGCACATCAACCATAACTCCTTCAAAAACAGCCAGAAACCTTGGAGTTATGATTGATGATCAGCTGACTTTCTCAGACCACATTGCTAAAACTGCCCGGTCCTGCAGATTTGCTTTATTCAACATCAAGAAGATCAGGCCCTTTCTTTCGGAACATGCTTCACAATTCCTTGTTCAAGGTCTTGTTCTGTCCAGGCTGGACAATTGCAATGCTCTCTTGGCAAGTCTTCCAGCTAGTTCTATTAAACCTTTACAAATTAATCCAGAACACGGCAGCAAGATTAATTTTTAATGAGCTGAAAAGAATGCACGTCACACCGCTGTTTATCAGTTTGCACTGGCTACCAATAGCTGCTCGCATAAAATTCAAGGCATTAATGTTTGCCTACAAAACCACCCTCTGCACCCCTTTACCTAAATTCATTACTGCAGACTCATGTGCCCTCTAGAAGCTTGCGTTCTGCAAGTGAACGTTGCTTTATTGTGCCATCCCAAAGAGGCACAAAATCACTTTCATGGACTTTTAAATTAAATGTTCCCTCCTGGTGGAATGACCTGCCCAACTCA
>JAFVLL020013596.1:0-11498 GCA_021397915.2 Tor tambroides | reverse complement strand
ACATACACATATACACACACACACACACACAGTATTATATATATATATATATATATATATATATATATATATATGAGTTAGATATAGGTTTTTATATAGCTACAACTAAAAATAATTAAAATAATAAAAAATGATGTAATATGCATTATGCATATTTTAGTAATATTAATAATAAAATGCAACTCTTCATGCAACTCTTATCTAGAAATCTACAATTGTTTATTTATTTATTTATTTTTTGGATGCAGAATATTGTGTCTAAGAACCATTGTAGAAAACCTGTTGTTAATTATGGTTTTATTTTTGCTTTTTGACAAAATAATAACGGCAAAATCATTAGCTTATAACAAATAAAAAAAAGAAGATGTTATAATCATTATGCATATTTTAATAATAATACTAATAAAATGCAATGTTTTTCTCTTCAAGCAACTCTTTTCTAGAGATGAACAAATATTGTTTTTTATGGATGCAGTGTATTTGTAAGCATCCAATTACTGTTAAGGAAAACCAGTTATTATTTATAGTTTTATTTTTGCTTTTTGACAAAATAACTGCACAATAATTAGACAAATTAAATTTAAAAATGAAATAAAATAAATAAATTTAAAAAATTCTGTATTATGCATTATGCATATTTTGATAATAATACAAAAAAAAGCAATGTGCTGCTCAAATTGAGAATGAATTGCTGGAATAGATTAGAATAATTGTGCAAACAATATGCAAAATAATTAATTTACTGTACCTGTACTTTCACTGCTGATCTGTCATTTATCAGTCTTGTTATGAAAAAAAGGTTAAGAACAATGTGAATATTGTTCAAAAAGAATCAGATTGTTTATTGACCAATCTCTGCTCTTTTCTATACAGTATTTTACTCATATTTCATAGTGACCATGTCTGTTAAACTCCATAAAGGACAGATAAGCATTTAGATTAACGTATTTGGCTTCTATTCGAAGTGACTTTTATTGCATTCATGTCATAGATTTGATCAGTGCATGCATTCCCTGGGAATCAAACCCATGACCTTGGTGTTGCAAGCGCCATTATCTACTGTATGAGCTACAGGAACATTATGAAAATATCATAATAATACGGTAGCTGATATACTCCTGTGCTTTATTCTGATGGAACAGAACAGAATATGCTCCTCACTGTCGACTCTAAACACGCAGAATGAAGATATTGCTGCGAATAACCAATAATCTCACTCTAAATGTGAGTTCTTCTTTCCTTTTCTGTCGTTTTGGAGCTTGACACGGTTACTATGAGCTTGTCGTATATAAAGAGCTGCATGAAGATCCTTCAAGTCATCTTTCTGTCTCAGAAAAAATATAAAGCATACGGGTTTGAAACAACACACTGCAAAAGTATTTTTGTCTTGATTTCTAGTATAAATATCTAAAAATTATTGAATCAAGATGCATTTATTTTACAAGTAACATGACTTAAGATATTATGTCTTGTTTTCTAAAAAAATAAAAATAAAAATTTGTTAGTTTTTGCATAAAACGAGCAAAAATATCTGCCAATGTGGCAAGAAAAATAATCCTGTTTAGCCTTTGATTTAAGATTATTTTAGAGATGTTTGCTTGTTTTAAGCAATAAAATTTTCAGAAAACAAGACGTAATATCTTTAGTCATTTTACTTGTGAAGTAAATGCATCTTGATTCCAGAATGTTTAGATGTTTATACTAGAAAACAAGACATGAATGCTAAGTAAGAGAATGATTTTTTGCAGTGCATGAGAGTGAGTGAATAAGCACAGATTTATTGTCAGCTGCTGGATGAATCTGTAAATGTCTTTCTGTGTTTGAAGCACACCAAACATCGATCGTCTGGCGGCGGACGGAGTGAAACTGACCCAGCATCTGGCCGCGGCTCCGCTCTGCACTCCCAGCAGAACCGCCTTCATGACGGGACGCTACGCTCTGCGCTCCGGTGAGACCCCCGACAGAGACACAGACACCTGCTTCATCCGGCCCACTCAGAAATACACCACAGAATCATACACACCTCACATGCAATGCAGGAAAAATGATGTTCTTCCTCAATATTTTTGAATTGTTTTCCAGTACAAGTATCTAAATCATTCTTAAATCAAGATACGTTTATGCAAAATGACTGAAGATATTAAGTCTTGTTTTCTTAATAATGCTCTAAAATCTGTCAATGCAGTCAGAAAAATCAATCAGGGAAGCAAGATCATGTTTCTGACCCCATTGGCAGATATTTTTCTTATTTTAAGCAAAAACAGAAAACAAGACTTAGTAATAAAATGCAGAAAATGCTTTTTTTTAACTTAGTATTTTTGTCTTGTTTTCCAGTACAAATATCTTTACATTTCATGTACAAATATTAATAAGACTTTATAGTTATCATTATAGATATGAACGGGCCTTAACTCTATCTTATGTCAGTTCATAGTTTAGTGAATTTTGAGTAAGTATTGCATCAAAAAAAATTAATTAGAGTGTAAATGTGTACTTCTCAAAAGATATAATGTAATTGTGCAAACCTATATCCAATATATATTTGAAAATCATATTTTATGGACATTATATTAATGGGCAGTTTTTGTCAATACACAACAAAAAATGCTGTTCTTCCTCAGTATTATCAGTACACATATCTAAACATGCTTAAATCAAGATACATTTACTGAAGAAGCAAAATGATGCAAGATATTAAGTCTTGTTTTCTGGAAAATGCAATAAAATTAAGTGAGTTTTATAATATCTGACAATGCAGTCAGAAAAATCAGCTTAATTCAAAGGGAAAACAAGATCATTTTTCTGACCCTGGCAGATATTTGTATTCATTTTAAGCAAAAACTAACTTCATTTTGATACATTTTTCAGAAAACAAGATTTATTATCTTAATATTATGTTGCCTCTCAAGTAAATGTGTCTTGATTTAAAAATGTTTAGATATTTGTACTGATAATACTGAGGAAGAACAGCATTTTTTGTAGCATTTTAAAACAAAAACTGTCCATTAATGTCCAGAAAATATGATTTTCAAATATATATTGGATATAGGTTCATAAAATTATATTATATTATATTATATTATATTGAGAAGTAAGCGTATACACTGAAATTAAATATTTCTGATGCAATATTCATGCAAAATTCACTAAAATAGTGACATAAGAACTGATATAATGTCCATTTACACTAAAAATGATAAACTATAAAATTTTAAAATAAAAGTCCAAAGCACAACTACATTGATAACGACTGATGAACGATAGAAACATGGACAGCCAATCAGAATCCACCGAGTTTAAAGAGCTCGAGCATTTAAAGCGACAGGCATCAAATCTGCAGATTGTGCTTATAATAAACAGAAGGTTATCTTGCGTTGCTGTGGACAGGCCTGTAATGTCAGTAAATCCTCTGATTGTGAGATAAGCAGCTTGTCTGATGTGTTGATCTGGTCTGTCTGTGAAGGTCTGGGCAGCACAGGCCGAGTTCAGGTGATTCTGTTTCTCGCTGGATCTGGAGGTCTTCCACCCGATGAAACCACCTTCGCTAAACTCCTGCAGAAGCAGGGTTACGCCACCGGCATCGTGGGTAAGACACGCGCGTGTATTAATAATCAGCCATGCACAGTCAAGCTACATTTCTCTCTATAGCGCTTTATACACTAGAGATCGCTACAAAGCTGCTTTACAGTGATGAACAGGAGAATCAAGCTTCATCAAATAGGAGACAAAGTCACATTCTGCTATAAAGCAGCTACAGCAAGATAATAGTGTTCAGCTCAAGGTAGAAATGTTCAAAATTATAGAATGTTCAAAATTATTGAAGCAATAGGAAATGATCATATACTCACCTTCATGTTGTTCCAAACCTGTATGACATTCAGGGAACCAAACACTGCGAAATTGGAGCCTATAAAAAATAAATAAATACACATTTCTCAAAATATATGATTTTGTGTTCCACAGATAAAATTTCAATTTATCAGTTATATATCAATTTCATGGATATACTATTATAGGTTTCATTGAGATTTTTATTTTATTTCCACAGATAAAAACATTTTATTTTAATATCATAAATATACTGTTATAGTTTTTATTGATATTTAAAATTTTTATTTACTTGTTGTTGTTTTTTTCATTTTAATTTTAGTTACAATTTTAATAATTTTTTGTTTTTTTTGTCATTTTTATTATATAATTGTTTTAGATTATATTTTTATTTTTTATTTCATTTGAGTTATTTTAGTACTTAAAGGTAAACTAGATAAAAATATGTATTTTTTGTGTTTCATTTTATTTAATATTAACATGAAAGTTGACATTTATTTTATTTCAAATAATGAATGTTTTTTTTTATGCTTTTAGATTTAGTTAACAGTAATAACCCTGAAGGAAAGTTATATAAGTTTGGAACGACAGAAGGGAGAATAAATGATGCCAGAATTAACATTTTTGCATAAACTATCCCTTAAAGACATTTTTTGGTTTATTTATATATATATATATATATATATATATATAATTATTATCTTCATTTTAATTTTAGTTAACATTTTAGTAATTTTTTGCTTTTTTTATTAGTTTTTTTTATTAATTTCAGGTTTAGTTATTATAATTCTTCAAGTTAAACTATATGAAGATTTGAATTTTTAAAAATATTTTTTAATTTCATGTTAATGTTAAAGTTAACATTTATTTTATTTCAATTAACTGAAATGTTTTACGGTTTTAGATTTAGTTAATGATAATAACCCTAAAAGAAAGTAATCCAGGTTTGGACACAAGGGAAACTAAATGCTAATTTTTAGGTGAACTATCTATTAAAGATATTTTGCATTGTGACATTATTTTCCAGGCAAATAATCACATTTCCCTCCCACATTCTTACATGTTATTGACAGTATTTTCATGAGTTATCTCGTTTGGTTCCTCCATTGACTGCTCTTGATTTGAGGGCAGGAGATCAGTCAGGCAGGAGCAGGTGAAATATTTATTAATACGGAGTATTTCTGGTGTGTGTTCACTTTTTCCATTTCTTCTTCTTCTTTTGTTTTTTTTTTGCTTTTAGAGCAGTACATAAAACAAACTATAGGAAGACAACACCCAAAGTACAAAACAGACACAAAACAAAATAATAATAATAAATAAATACATGAACACTCAAAAAAGTAGGTTTTACATGTGATTATGTGAAGTGTAGGTATAAAATTGTGTTGTGCGTGTGTATATCTCTATCATATATGTATGTAAATATACCTATATGTGGAACAGAATATTTGAAGGAGGAGGAGAGATAAAAGAGATACAAATTATATGTAACGAGGGAAAATAAAGTAATAATAATAACAGAGGTAATAAGGGAATAAAAAGAGAAATAAATGATGAGAAGTCAGAAAAATGGAGGGGGATTAAGGAGAAAAAAAGGAGGGGAAAATTAACAAAAATAAATAAACAAACAAACAAATAAAATACGCACAAAAATAATTAATTAATTAATTAAAAATCCACACAAAATAAAATACACTAAATAAATAATTAAATAAACAAATAAATAAATAAAATACACATAAATAAATAAATAAAATACGCACAAAAATACTAAATTAGTTACAAATACACAATAAATATAAACAAATAAACAAATAAAATATGCACAAAAATAATCAATTAATTAAAAATGCACACTAAATAAAATACACTAAATAAATAAATAAACAAATAAATAAATAAAATACACATAAATAAATAAAATACACACAAAAATACTAAATTAGTTACAAATACACAATAAATATAAATAAACAAATAAATAAAATACACATAAATAAATAAAATACGCACAAAAAATTAATAAATTTAAAAAACACAATAAATATAAATAAACAAATAAATAAATAAAATACACATAAATAAATAAATAAAATACGCACAAAAAATGAATAAATTTAAAAAACACAATAAATATAAATAAACAAATAAATATATAAAATACACATAAATAAATAAATAAAATACGCACAAAAAAATTATAAATTTAAAAAACACAATAAATATAAATAAACAAATAAATAAATAAAATACACATAAATAAATAAATAAAATACGCACAAAAAATTTATAAATTTAAAAAACACAATAAATATAAATAAACAAATAAATAAATAAAATACACATAAATAAATAAAATGCGCACAAAAAATTAATAAATTTAAAAAACACAATAAATATAAATAAACAAATAAATAAATAAAATACACATAAATAAATAAACAAAATGTGCACAATTAATACGCAAATTAATTAAAAATACACAATAAGTATAAATGAATAAATGTGTTCGCTCTCCAGGTAAGTGGCATCTGGGTGTGAACTGCGAGAGCAGGAACGATCACTGCCACCATCCCAACAATCACGGGTTCGACTTCTTCTACGGCCTTCCCTTCACGCTCTTCAGCGACTGCAAGCCCGGCGCGGGGAAAGGCATGCTGGTGGATGTTCAGCAGACGCTGCGGCAGACGTTTGTGCTGCTAGCGCTAGCCTTCCTCTCGCTGCTCGCGGTCCGAGCCGCCGGTCTGCTGCGGGTCCGCCGGACGCTCCTGGCATTTCTGGCCGCTCTGTCTCTGCTGAGCTTCGCCGTGTGGTTCGTGCCGTTTGAGCTCCTGCGGACCTGGAACTGCATCATCATGAGGAACGGAGAGGTGCTGGAGCAGCCCATGAAGCTGGAGACGCTGAACGCCAGGCTGATGAGCGAAGCCCAGCGCTTCGTGGAGAGGTGCGAACTGATTCCACGACCCACCTAGACAAGCATAATCTATTTCAAGACCCACCAAAATATTTATTTATATAGTGCCTTTCAAAACCTAAGGACACTTTACATAAAGTTGATAGATAACATGAACACAAATGCAGATATACAGTCACATGATCAATCAAATAAAGCAGACAGAGTTCATCTTATGTACAAGATAACTAATACAAGCAAGCATGGAATTGAAAAAAATTAGGCAGACAGTCAATTAACAAAGCATTTTGTAAATAAGTGAGTTTTGAAATCAGTTTTAAAGCTCTGGAGTGAAGAGACAGCACAAAGCTTTTGAGGAAGTTTAATAAATAAACAAATAAAATATGCACAAAAATTATAAATAAATTAATTACAAATGCACACAAAATACATAAATAAAATACACATATATACGTACATAAACAAACAAATAAATAAAATACGCACAAAAATAATAAATAAATGCAATCGGAGTTATATTAAAAATAATGCTGTTAAACTATTAATCGCATCCAAAATAAAAGTTTGTTTACATAATATATGTGTGTGTGCTGTCTATATTTATTATGTATATATAAATACACACATGCATGTATATATTTAAGAAAAATATGTTATGTTTATAAATTAAATATATTTATATATAATATAAAATATAAGAATATAAATGTATATAAATATACATATTTTCTAAATATATACTGTATGTGCGTGTATTTATATATACATAATAAATATACACAGTTCACATACATACAGTATATTATGTAAACAAAAACGTTTATTTTTTATGCGATTAATCGCAATTAATCGTTTGACAACACAATTTATTACCTTAAAATCTCAGGAGAAACTTCAAGTAACTTATAGCAACATGTATATTAGCAACACTGTTTCAACATCCTAACAACACCTTAGAAACCACCAGAACACCCTAACAACACCCTAGCAACCAACCAGCAACCCGAGCAATGCCCAAGCACCACCGATCTCATTTTACTGTAATAAAATAGATATTTTTTTGTAATACTGCAATAAAATGGATAGTAATTGAACTGTAAAATACTACATACAATTTAGGGTCTTTTTTTTTTTTTTTTTACAGTAATTAGATTTGTTGCCTGTAAATAAATTAATAAAGTTTGATTTTCTTCATTCAAACTATTATTTCTTATTTACTTCTGTTGAATTTGTGCACGTGTTCTTGACGTGTTTGGTGAGATTCCCTCTTGATTCATCATGTGGTAATGCAGAAAATATTAGACTTGTCCTGACAAATCAGCTTTACGTCTGCTAGTGTTTCCCACGCACTCATTTCTTGTGCCTGCGGTGGGAAACGTCTTTGGTTTGGGTTTAAGGTGATTATGAATGGTGTGATTTATGATGTCAGACACAGAGACAGGCCTTTCCTGCTCTTCCTGTCATTGGCACACGTGCACACGCCCCTCTTTGTGTCCGAGGGCTTTGCCGGAAAGAGCAAACATGGGCTGTATGGGGACAACGTGGAAGAAGCAGACTGGATGATTGGTAAGTGACGAGAAAAGAAGAAAGCATCATTTCATGAATCAAATATAACAAAGTGATCGTTCACCCAAAAATGAAATTGTGCTGTTGATTTACTCTCCCTCAGGCCATCCGAGAACAGTAAAGAAGACTTTTAGCTGAAGCTGTGGTCCTTGGTGATTTATAAAGTGCAAGTCAATGGCTGCCAGGACTTTGAGAGTAAAAAAAAACATAAACAGGCAATGCAAAATGAATCCCCATGGCTCCCGATGATAATATTGAGGTCTTATGAAGCGAATCAATTGGTCTGTGCAAGAAACTCAACATTATTTATAACATTATTACTGTAATCCAGAGCCTCAGGCAAACGGTCCAGTTTGTGAATGAATCACTCTTTTGAACAGGTTCTTTTTAGTGAACTAATTGAATCAGTTCACCAGTCGGACTGAATCGTTTGAATCAGTTTGTGGCTCAAGCAGCACAGATCTACAAGTTACTCAATCAAAACTCAGTTTCAGATGCCTGACAGTCACTGCGACTGGAAATGAGACAAAATAGCGGCGGATCTGATCCTGAGATGAATGAACTGATTCAGATTCAGTTCCTCCAACAGTCTCTGAACTGAGGAAACAGTTCGACTCGGACCGAAGAACCGAATGAAGGGGAAACATTTATGTTTTTATGGTTTCTCATGGTTTATGTAAAAAGGTGAGCTGATGAAGACTAGTTTATTCACTTAATATGCTTTAGACATGGAAAACATCCATGTTTCACATTATTATTGGGGTGCTTTAATGATATAATTGCGAATACGTGATTGCATGATTGCATAAACAAACTAGTGAATTGAATCAGTTCATTAAATCAAAGAATCAGTTCACAGAAAAGAATCATATTTCCCTGTTTGTCTGAGATTCTTGAGTACAGGTAATAATTATATTGTAAATAATGATCAGTTTCTTGCACAGACTGATTGTTTCGCTTCATAAGACCTCAAAATATTGTCAGGAGCCACAGGGATTCATTTTGTGTTGCCTGTTTATGCTTTTTTGACTCTCAAAGTGACGGCAGATATTGACTTGCTTTTTATGAATCACACGACTTCAGCTAAAAATCTTCTTTACTGTTCTGCTGAAGGAGAAATGTCACCTACATCTTGGAAGGCCTGAGGGAGAATAAATGAACAGCACATTTTCATTTTTGAGTGAACTATCCCTTTAATTAAACAAACTCAAGTAACCTCAGATCACTGATTACTCAGCTCAGAATCACCTGTTTGAGACGTGACTCACGGTGGATATCTTGTGTTTGATGACAGGTAGAATGGTGGAGACCATTGAAAGACTCGGCCTGTCGGAGAAAACCTTGATGTACTTCACCTCTGACCACGGCGGCCACATCGAAGAGGGTCCGAAAGGAGGCTGGAACGGAATATATCGCGGTACGAAACGCAAAAGCAGACATTTGGAGGAATGTTGATGCTGAAACTACATGATTTTGTGTCATTACTGATCCTCTTATGTTCAGGCGGTAAAGCCATGGGCGGCTGGGAGGGAGGAATCCGAGTGCCGGGAATATTTCGCTGGCCTGGGCGTCTCACCCCGGGACGAGAAGTGGCAGAACCAACAAGTCTGATGGATGTTTTTCCCACAGTGGTGAAGCTGGCAGGTGGAGCGCTGCCGGAGGACAGGTACCCCACCAGAGCATAAATACTCAACACTATATTCCTCTATATCAGACAGCATCTAGTGCTGCAGAAAACACACACATATAACCTTTGAGGATTTGGAGCATTGCAATAATACATAATATATTAGTATAGCCTAGGAACTTCCTAGCAACCACCAGAAACAACCTAATATTTACATAGCAATGCCCTAGCAACCACATCAAAACACGTTAGCAACCACATAACAACTACCTAGCAACACTGTAGCAACCACCCAGAAAACCCTAGCAACACTTTTGCAACCACCCAGAAAACCCTAGCAATACTCTGGCATCACCCTAGCAACGCCCTAGTAAACCACCCAGAACACTCTAGCATCCACATAGCAACTACTTAGCAACACTTTAGCAACCACTCATAAACACCCTAGCAACCACCTAGAAAATCTTAGCAACCATAAAGCAACTACATAGCAACACTTTAGCAGAAACACTCTACAATCTAGCATCCACATAGCAACTACCTAGTATCACCTTAACAACTACCCAGAAACACCCTAGTATCACTATAGCAAAACCCTAGCAACCACCCAGAAACACCCTAGTTTCACCATAGCAACGCCCTAGCAACCAACAAGAAACACCCTAGAAACATTCTAGCAACCACTTAGAAACACCCTAGTATCACCATAGCAACCACCCAGAAAACACCCTAGTATCACCATAGCAACCACCTAGAAACACCCTAGCAACCACCCAGAAAAGCCTGTATGATGTGTAAGTGCAGTCTGTGTGTTTGTGTGATTCTGTGAGGATTCTGGACGGTCGTGATCTGATGCCTCTGCTGGAGGCCAGAACCAATCGCTCTGAGCACGAGTTCATGTTCCACTACTGCGGCGTGTACCTGAACGCTGTACGCTGGCACCCACCTGACAGTGAGTGACACACACACACACACACACACACACACACACACACACACACACACACACACACACACACACACACACACACATTATTTCAAATAAATGCTGTTCTTTTGAACTTTCTATTCTTCTGTGAATCCTGAAAAATAAAATGTATCACAGTTTCCGCAAAAATATTGTGCAGCACAACTGTTTTCAACATTGATAATAATCAGAAATGTTATGACACTGAGGACTGGAGTAATGATGCTGAAAATACAGCTTTGATCACAGAAATAAATTACAGTTTAACAGATATTTTAAATTGTAATAATTTCATCATTTCATCATTTTTACTGTATTTTTGATCACATAAATGCATCCTTGGTGAGCAGAAGAGACTTGTTTAAAAATTATTAAAAATCTTACAGACCCCAGGCTTTTGACAGGTAGTGTGTGTCTCACTGATTTTATTTTTATTTAATCAAAGGTTTAAATTGATTTATTGAAACAGAGTTTGAACTGATTCACAGAATCAAATTTATCAGCCTAAAGTTTGAATATTAAATAATGTCAGTCTGAACACTGTCATTATGGAATGCCAAAGCTGCCTGGAAATATATATATATATATATATATAT
>JAFVLL020013594.1:0-13453 GCA_021397915.2 Tor tambroides | reverse complement strand
GCAGGGGGTGCTCACCCTGTGGTCTGTGTGGGTCCTAATGCCCCAGTATAGTGACGGGGACACTATACTGTAAAAAGCACTGTCTTTCGGATGAGGTCCTGACTCTCTGTGGTCACTAAAAATCCCATGGCACTTCTCGTAAAGAGTGTGTAACCTGGCCAAATTTCCTCCACTGGCCCTTGTCTATCATGGCCTCCTAATAATCCCCATCCACTTGATTGGCTCTATGACTCTCTCTCCTCTCCACCTGTAGCTGGTGTGTTGTGAGCGCACTGGCGCCGTTGTCCTGTGGCTGCCGTCGCATCATCCAAGTGGATGCTGTACACTGGTGGTGGTTGAGGAGAGACCCCCGACATGATTGTAAAGCGCTTTGGGTGTACGGCAATACACAATAAAGCGCTATATGAATGCATCATTCATTCATTCACTTTTTGGTAATGAAAGTACAAATGTGTAACAGGACTAACAGCACTTTTTGGTAAAGAAAGTGTTGCACTTTATATTAAGTAAACAATTCCTATTGATTTAGCACGTAATTACTCTGATGTTACACAGTAGCGGCCAGTAAGTTAGGCTTTACATATAAATTGTGGTTGGTGTCCAGAATGTTACACTTTATATTAAGTGGACAGTTCCTGAGGCGTTACCATGTACATTGGTATTAAAGTGGTGCACTAACTCGAGATCCAACTCCTTCCGCTTTACATATCCCTAAACCTACCCGTTTCCACCCCCTGGATCCCATTTCCACCCCTAAACCTACCCATCTCCACCCCCTGGATCAAATTGTTCAAATTGCTCTTATACGTATTGTTGTTACAAAATGTAGTTATGTAATTCCTGTTACATGAGTACTTAGTGGGATGAAAAAATGTTGTTTCCAATGTCCTGTTACACATTTGTACTTACAAAAAATAGTTACAGAAACATTACAGTTGTAGATACTATGTACCAATGTGTACTTACACTGTGGTTACATACTACGTACATATCTAGTTACTATGTAAGTACACAGGTATTAGACCCACTTAATATAAAGTGGGACCAATATTTTAATAATTAAAAACAAAAACAAGGTTAATGCTCTATCGTGTTGGAAATACCCTCTACATCAAACCCAACCCTGAACCCGATAGTGTTAATGAATGCAAAATTGATATAAACATGCATTTGCTACCATGAAGGCAGTATTTTTCCAGAAACAAAGTGCAAAATAGTTCAAAGTAAGTGAAATCTTAAACGTTTGAGGGTTGCGATGCCAATAGAAGATGACCAGAACTTTTTCACAGAGCAGCAGAATCTTGATCCTTCTCATGTCTGGAAAATCTACTTTTCAACTCCCGTAACAGCCCAGGCGAGGAGACCTTTAAAATTCAAGGACAGCGAACATTCTTAAATCGTGATTTAACATCTGCTTTAGAGACAGAGAGTCTGATCTGCCACCTGCCAGGGCAAAGCTCATACATCATTGTCTGCTGCCGATGATGTCATTTCCTAGATTCAGCGGCCGCAAAGTCAAAAATTCTTCTGCCTCTGAAGACATGCAGGGTTCGGCTCCAGTGCAGGGCACATTTTGACATTCTATACACACTGAGCCAAACCTCAAAGTTTAAGGTTAATGCATCAGAAGCAATGCTGATCATTTCCTGGCAGTTTATAGATGACATCTTTTTCCATAAGGTGACCTTTCTTGAATGTAAATATACGTGTGATTTTTATTTTTTCTTTTAAACCAAGAAGTAAAAAATAACGAGGTTCACTGAGTCTGTGAGAAATCTACCAATTTCTGCATTTGAAACGGTAGCACAGGAAGTACATCTAGAACTGGGCCCTGCAACAGAGGAAATCCTTGTGGTGGCAGATCAAATAAAAATGTGAAGGTTTGTCCCGAGCACTCCGATTCTTGTCAGTATCACATATTTAACATCATAGTGTGCAGAGGACAAGATAAAAAGGAATCGGACACAGACAGACTCTGTGTCATCTGAATCAAAGAGAAAATGCTTTTGAAGACAAAATGGAGTAGACGTATTCACTTTGACTCAGGGGATACTGTATGAGGATAGATACTGTCTGGAGTGGGGAAAATTCTGTTTAAAGGAATAGTTTACCCACCTCTTTACCAACAAATCTGAATGATGATTTATGTTGCCAAGCTCCAAAGAGGAAAAAAAATCCACAATCCACATAAAAGTAAAAAAGTCCAGGACTACGCCATTGTTCAGATGTTTGGGTCAGATGTAAGATTTATTTATTTAATTCAATTCAGTTCAAGTTTATTTGTATAGCGCTTTTCACGATACAAATCGTTGCACTGCAGCTTTACAGAAAATTAAAATTTCTACATTGTTTAGTACTAGCTTATTTATTTGAAATAAATTAATGCTTATATACAGCACAGATGCATTAAATTGTTAAAAGAAACAAATGTGGTAGTAAAAACATTTACAATGTTACAAAATTCTATTTTAAATAAATACTGTTGTTTTGGACTTTATTCATCAAAGAATTCGGAAAAAAACACCACTGTTTCCAATATTATTATTCATATTAATAATTCAGTATTAAAAATATTAAGCAGCGCAGCTGCTTTCAAGATTGATCATGTTTCTTGAGCACCAAATCAGCATATTAGAATGATTTCTGAAGAGTCATGTGACATTGAAGATGGGAGTAATGGTAATTCTTACAATATTTCACAATATAATTGTTTTTATTGTATTTATAATCAAATAAATGCAACCATGGTGCCTATTAGAGACATATTTTATGGTATTGTATATTTAAGTCTTTTAAAGCATTTTAATAGAGGAATAAATCGAAATTTAATTTGTTTTTCACTAATAATTTCTTGCTTTAAAATCTGTTGATATTATTGACACCACATGACACTGCTTTCTGTTTGTCACATGATTAATTGTGCCATGACAGGTTAAAAAACATAGATATCGTGCACCTTTTATGGTGCTTTTTTTGGAGCTTAGAAGTATAAATCACCATCCGCTTTTATTTTATGATCGGACATCCTGCCTAACATCTCCTTTTGTGTTTCATGGTAGGAAAATAATAATAATACAGGTTGGAACAGCATTGTTGGTGAGTAAATGAGGAAAACAGATTTTATTTCTGGATGAACTATTCCTTTATAGAGAGGTTTCAGTGGCAGATGCGAGCACATGTTGAGGGAAAAGAGCAAAGGGAAGTGATCTGTATCATGGGTAGAGTCAGCAGGAGGAGATGGCTATCACTCTTAATTACTGTTGAGCCCAATCAATACTATAGGAACTCAAGCATGCTTCATTGTGGGGTGCTGAAGTGAGAGCTTTTATTAAGTGCAGATAAAACAAATAGATGAATGATTATATTAAGACATCTGAGGAAACACACTGTTTTCATGAGATATCTCCCAGCAGCGAATCACAGTAAATCGACTCACACACACACACACACACACACGTCTCTAGAGAGAATGAGAGTGCCGTATTTAGTGTCGTAGCAGTTCTGCTGTTGTGATCTTTAGTCCGCAGGGAAAAGGTGGAAAATGGAGGAAACAGGATAAAAGACAGACTTCCTGCAGAGTGACAGGTTTTCTTTCTCTCGCAGTAATAAAGGCTCTTTACACACAATCCCAGCCAGCCTCCATCTTAGAATGTGGTGTCCCTGTAAGAGCGCCCACACTTTCCGACCCCCTCGAAGTGTGAGATGAAAGAGTTTGCATGATCCGAAGGGACCACCCACTCAATCAGAACCGGCTCCTGTAATAAGCTTCACACCTGTGACTGGACCTGCATACACAGATGTTTGGAGCTGCTCTTCAAGACAGTGCTTCCCATTAAACTGTTTATTAACTGAACAGTTGTGATAGATAGATAGATAGATAGATAGATAGACAGACAGACAGACAGACAGATAGATAGATAGATAGATAGATAGATAGATAGATAGATAGATAGATAGATAGATAGATAGATAGATAGATAGATGGCGTGTGTTCTTAATTCACTGCAAAGAACTAGCTCAGAAGATTCATTTGTTGGTGAACTGAAATAGAAATGGGTCGTTCTGGGTCATTGGGTCATGTTTTTGATTCTCCTTAAAGAAACAGCTCATACTTGTTTGTGAATTGTAGTAAGCTGGGTCATCCTGGGATGCGTTTCCCAAAAGCAACTGTGGTTACAAGTTCCGTCGTTACCAATAAAGTTCAGTGGAACTTGCGACTATAGTTAGCTTACAATGCTTTTGGAAAATGCACCCCTGTATGTTTTTTAATTCACTTAGAATAACCGACTCATAAAAAAGAATAGAAGTATGCACCACTCTGGGGTGCGTTTCCCAAAACCATCGTTAGCTAACTATAGTCATTAGTTCCATTGAACTGTATTGGTAATGACGGAACTTGCGACCATGGTTGCTTTTGGGAAATGTACCCCTATATGTTTTTGATGTATTTAAAAGAACTGGCACATAAAAAATAAAATAATAGGCTCATAAAAGTAATTGTTGATGAATCAAACTAGACTCGGTCATGCTGCATGTTTCTGATTTACTTAAGAACCAACTCATAAGAGTCATTTGTTCTTCAATTGGACTACACTGGTTGCACCCTTGTTTTTGCGTGCATCCTGCAAGGACAACTCTTGCCGTCATTTTGCAGTACATGGTTATTTTGTTGCATTCAGTACAGATAGTAAACTCGCATTCACATGCATGTGACTCTGTTTAACGGTAAAACGGGCAATATTTAGTAGAGCAATATTTACATGTCAGTTAAAAAGCAGCACAGTGAACAACAATATGCACCCTGTTCCTAAAGTAGTCTATTGATTTAACAAACTGTGCAATGATATCTGCAGAAAGGGCCGAGCTGAACAAATTTTCACACGCATTAAAGATTGATCATCTCATTTTTAAGAATGAATTGTTCTGTTTCCTTTTACCTTTACGTAATGGTTTCTGGTTTTAATATCACTTTGAAAGCATAACAAAAATGTAAATATTTAAATATTTATTTAATTATTTATTTACATAATGTATCAGTACATCTGGAAAATCTTGTTCTACATCCCAAAACCAGCGTCTGTGTGCACACAGATGGAGCACTCCTGTGCCAGACATGTTTCCCAAACATATTTCAGGCAGTGAAATATAAAGATATCATGTTGGAGCATCAACACTCCGCAGAGCCAGATGGTTTGAAAAAGCATGTTTGCTAAAACAAAGCCCAAAGCTCCATTAATGATCGGTGACATCATTGTAGCGGTGGGCGGCTGTCTGCTCCTGTGGCGTCTACTCTGTGTGAGATAGCGGTACGTAGCAGCAGTACGAAGGAACAGGAAGATTCGCTATAGGAACTGTTTACAGTGCTGTCAGCTCTTAGCGACAGCTCACTCCACCTTCAAAACATGTCATCCGACTCTCTCTTCTCTAAAATGACAGGTTGATCCCTCTGGAGGTGCAGCTATTAAAGCATGGATATGGTGTTTTACAACAAATGCGGTTGTTTCCGATAGTGTGTAATCGTCCGTATCTTGGGACTTTTAGAAGATATGAAAAATATGCATTATTTTTTGCCTTTCAGCGATATTGCATTTACCATTGCCGTATGCACAAATAATGCACATCACCTCAGCTTATTTCTTCTTGCACATGATAGACTTCTATGCCAGTAATCATAAAGTTTATTGTCCCTGCATCATTTCAGTGATGCAGGCGCATTTTAGGTCATATACACTAAGTTTCTTATGCTTACCAAGGCAAAATTTATTTGATCAAAATACAGTAAAAAACTGTTAAATATTATTACAATTTAAAATAACTGTTTTTTAATTGAATATAATTTAAAAAGTGAATGTAAAGCTGAATTTTCAGTGGCCATTACTTCAGTCTTCAGCGATCCTTTAGAAATCATTCTAATATGCTGATTTGTTGCTTAAGAAATATTTCTTATTTTCATTGTTGAAAACAGTTGTGTTGCTTAATATTTTGTGGAAATCATGATACTTTTTTTAGGATTCTTTGATAAATATAGAGTTAAAAAGAACAGTATTTATTTGAAATAGAATGCTTTTATAACATTGTGAATGTCTTTACTGTCACTTTTGTTCAGTTTAATGATTCCTTGCTGAATAAAAGCATTATTATTTATTTCTTAAATATTATTTATTTCATTAAAAAACTTTTAACAGTAGTGTATTTTTTTTTTTTTTTTTTTTTTTAGAATTTTTTATTTTTACTTTTTGTAGTTTTATACTTTGATCAAGCGTGGCATTCTGTGGGCAAATACATTTTTAATGTCCTCTAAACATTTGACCATTTTTATGTGCAAGTGCATTTCTAACATGGTTGTGCTTGTTTAATGTGTATCTTGTATCACTCTAGTCTCTTCTTTAATGGAATCAGTTTCACTCAAATCAATTTTGTCTTGTGTTTAATCATATGTTCTCCCCATGGTTGCCCTTTAAAGATTTGGATCACTTGTTTGTGACTTCAGGGTGTGTAGGAGTTATCGGAGTAAATATGAAGAGACAATGTTTTATTGTTTTTTACCGTCTTCTGTTGTCTTACAGTAAGGCACTTGCAAAATTGGGGCTTCGGAAATATAAACAGTATTTGTATATTTATCTCAGAATGTAGCTGTACAAGCAGCAAGGTAATATTCCAAAATGCTACAATCCATTTCTTTAACATGCAGTATGAAATTACAGCGAACACCTCTCTGTCTGTCATCTCTGCGCCTGAGTTTCAAATATTTGCTGTCACAGAATGTTTTGTGGTAATCAACATATCCTGCAGGCTTTGCTTATCAACGAGCATGACATGAGTCTGTTGCACTGTCTAAACCAATGAGAATCAAGCAGAGAGCTGCGCTGCACCTCTCATTCATAATTCCTCTCACAGTGGAAGCCTGGCGTCTCCGTCAGTCCACACAGATTAGACAGATGACACGCTGTATGTTCTCTGGTGACAGGAATATCCATACAGACATTTTATTAGAGAAGTTAATTGGTATAATGTAGCTCAAAAGTTTGTTTACATTTATCATTCTTATTCATAAAATAGCATCTTTGTGAAGAAAAAAAAAAGAAAAAAAAAAAAATATATATATATATATATAAAAGGGATTGTGGTTTCTTTTGTTGTACTTTTGTTTAGTTTGTTCAAGATAGAATGTCCTTCTTGTTTGGTTGAAGGGTGAGATGAAACACATCAGAAGCATCTTTGTGAGATCAAAATATCACAAGTATTATTTATTTCAAGTGTCACTATTTGAACTGAGGGGAGAGAAATAAAGGATAAATGGAGCTGGAATGGAGAGAATTCAGGACTGCATAACTCTGGAACATGATAGATCTAACAATAATAGTATTCAGGATGGAAATCAGGGAATTCTGGTTCTGATTCAGATTCCAATTAATAAATGTAGTTTTTGTTTGTTTGTTTGTTTGTTTTTCTCTTTGCTATCACATTGTATATAGAATAGCAGTTACAGGAAACCCTGTTGTATTAAGTTTTTTTTTTTATTTGAAGAAGTGTTAACAGACTAATGTGATTATAGTCATTCAGCACTTAATATTTATTATTTTATTCAGTTGTTGCTATACAGCAGTGGTTCTCATCCTTTTTGACTCCAATGACCCATTGTCCACAACAGCATTGGAAGGCAATGACTTTTTCAATAGTTTGGGATTTACTGGATGAGTAAAAAAAAAAAAGTGTATTATATATGTATGTGTGTGTGTGTGTGTGTCTGAATGTAGTACTTGGTACTAGCCATGAATAGGGTATAAATTAGATGTTTGATGTGAAAACTATTTACCTTTTACCTAATTACCTTTTATTGTTGGATCATTTTGTTAATAATAACGTTAACAAGCATTAAATAAATAAATAAATATTGCTTTTAATGCCTTTAAAAAAGTATCAGGATGCCAGCTTGTACCGTATTTATAGAAAGTGCCACCTGGATGTTGAGTCAAAGAACTTTGCTAATAAATAAGGACTTCCAACTCTGCTAATAATTAATTATAATAACAGTTCTTTAATAGTTCTTAAAAGAACCATTTTTTTCTAGGTGTGAAGAACTTTTTAGTAAGCGTTTTAGTAGAAGGTTTTTCATAAACCTTTCAAGGAACCTTCTGTGCAGTGGAATGGTTTCATGAATGTTAAAGATTTTTCATGGAACCATGAATGCCTTTATTTTAAGAGAGGTAAACATTATTTATTATTAATTGGCCGTATTTCTAGAATCAACTTCAGAAAAAAATGTCTTTAAATGCCTTTAAAAAAGTATCAGGACAAGAACTTGTACCATATTCATAGAAAGTGCCACCTGGATGTTGAGTCAAAGAACTTTGCTAATGAATAATGACTAGCAACTCTGCTAATAAGTAATAATAATAAAAGTTCTTTGATAGTTCTTAAAAGATCCTTTTTTTTCTGTTTGTGAATAACTTTTTAATGATCTAAAGGACGTTTTTCATATAAAGAACCTTTTGTGCAGTAGAAAGGTTTCATGAATGTTTAAGGGTTTCCTTTTTCCTTTTGGAACCATGAATGCCTTTATTTTAAGGGAGGTAAACATTATAACTGGCCGTATTTCCAGAATCAACAGACGTCAATGCCTTTAAAAAAGTATCAGGACGCCAGCTTGTACCATGTGCTACCTGGATGTTGAGTCAAAGAACTTTGCTAATGAATAATGACTACTAACTCTGCTAATAAGTAATTATAATGATCAGAATGAGTATTTGCATAATGATAAATATGCACTCATTATAAAACTCATATAGAAATGTAGCGGAGAGATGCTGTGCTTGTATTTTCTATGGGTAGGATTCATTAGCATAAGGACACGCAGTGATCCAAACCCTGGAACCTCTATGTATGTTTCCGCCCACCCTTCCAAAAGACACAACAAGATCTATATGTATGCAAATGAGCACTAATTAGCATAATGGTATACACAGGGGCATGGTGTTGCTATATGTTTACACTCCCTCTTTTATATCTCTCTCAATCTCTCTTTGTCTGGTATGTCCTCCTCCTCTCTCGTTTTCAGCCACTCTTGTCTTCTTGTCTTCTCTGAACTGGAACAGGTGGAGTATTAATTATGCATTAAAATATACAGAGGACCAACTATGATCCACTTGACTGCAGCCCTGCCGCTCGCCTCATCCTCTTCTCTCTGTCCGTCCCAGCTCTGTTTCTCTCTTCATTCCACTCTTGTTTGAGGATTGCAGAAGTTTATTTCCACACTGAGCACGTCTCGGGGAGTGAAAAGGGGTTTTGTTTTTGCGGCACACTTCCTCTACCCCGACACTCTACCGCTGAGAAAAGACAGAATCCCTGGAAATTTAGTGAATCTGTCCATATCTTGTTCTATTACTTTGTTCACTGCTGTTTTCTCTGACTGCTTTTGAATGGAAGGCCCAGGGCAAATTCACTAAACAATTGTGACTTTTACACACCATATTTTACCACAGAATAAAGTGTCTCATTCACTAATTCCTCATACTCTTACAAAATAAAGGTTCCAAAAGGAGGTTTTCACAGTAATTCCATAGAAGAACTATTTTAGGTTCCCTAAAGAACTCAAAAAAGAACCACGTGTGAAGAACTTTTAATAATCTAAAAAACATTTTCCACTATAAAGAACCTTTTGTGCAATGGAAAGGTTCCATGAACGTTCTTTATGGAACCATGAATGCCTTTATTTGATGGGGATAAACATCATAACTGTCCGTATTTCCAGAATCAACCAACATCTTCCAGAATCCATGGTGTAATTTGAATGGTAACGTAATGTAGACTCACTTCAGATGATCTGGTCTATGTTCCTGTATCTTAAAATAAGTCCATATAACAGTATCTTCAACAGCACTTATTGTCTTTTAAAGCTCAGATGCCCTTCTCTTGTAAGTATCATGAGAGCTTGAAGTGGACCACTGTCATCAGAGCTTCCGAAGCCAACATCAGGGCTCCCATATCTCCCACTGCCTCCTCACACCTCATGTAGGAGTACGAGTTGTATTTATAGATTGGCTTTATCAGGACTGTAGGCCTGTTTCCTTCAGCAAGCATCACAGGGGTCCAAATGGCTCCTAGTGCTGGGTATATCTTTAAGTGCTCTATTAGACCACCTTTATAAGAGTCTCAGCCATTGGCTTCTAAAAGCATCTTTGGCATCTGTAGTCAGTTTATAAGTACAGCAGATAGGATATGTAGAAATGCTGAGAGAGGATGTATATGTATATTTTTTGTAATACTATTTGTCAGCAAGAATGCATTAATAATAATAATAATAAACTTGATTTATATAGTACCTTTCAGACAAAATTGCAATTCAAAGTGCTTTACATTATCAAAATTCATTAAAAATTCATTAAATTCATCAAAAGTGACAGTAAAAACATTTATTAAAAAATCAATTTCAAATAAATTGTTCATTTCTGTTCAGTTCATGCATAGGTAATAGTAAGAAATGTTTCTTAAGCACCAAATCATCATATCAGAGTGATTTCTAAAGATCATGTGATGCTGAAGACTAGAGTAATGACTACTTAAAATACAGAGAGATTTACATCAATAAAAAACATTATAAAACATACTGACATAGTATGAATAGTTATTTTAAATTGTAATTATATTTCACATTATTATTGTTTTTACTGTATCTGTGATCGTATGTACACCAGCCTTGGTGTACATAAGAAAGTTCTTTCAAAAACATTAATATCATATAATATCTGATATTTTTCTAACTATTTATGTTTGTAATGAAAAAAAAGGCAAGGGTTTGTCTGAAAAATAAAGATGAACAGTTTGGACCTGTCACAAATCCGGTTCGTGATCTTCCGCCCACTCACCATCAGAGGTCGCTATTCCATCATATTGACTCTCACACCACACAGACAGTTACATATCACCCACGGACTGCATTTCCCATCATTCATTGCACTAAGTACACACAGCTGTCTCAATCACACATGCACACCTGAGAACTATCTCACAATCACACACTCTTTATAAGCCTTGGACTTTCTCTCCCTTACTGCCGAGTATTGTATAGCGTTTGTCACTCTCTTAGCGATAGCTACTCTACAGAGCCCACTGAGTTGTCATAGTCTTGCCTTTTGGTGTTTTCTTGTGTTTTGATTCTTGCCCGTGTTTTCTGGATTTACCCTTTGCCTTGCCGTTCGGATTCTGTTTGCACCTCTCTTGGACTACTGCTTGCGTAACTGGATTATCTCTCTGCCTTGCCCTGTTGGATATTGTTCGCCGATCGTCGACTCACGCTAGCCCTAGGATTACTCTGTGTCTTGTCCGTACCATACCTGTTTGCTGTTGTTTGACCCTGCCTGTTTATTGACTATGTTTATAAATAAAAGCTTACACTTGGATCCGCACGTCTCACGTCTTGTTCTAAAAAAAAACTACATTTTTAGACATCTGTTTACCAAAAAAGTCCAAAAACCCCAAAACTTTATCTTTGAATTTTAAAATCAGAGCTGTAAGTGTGTGTTGCATCCAAAGTTTTACAGTTTGTTTTTCACTCTGTAGAAGATTGATCGCCTTGAGTGAAAAGCAAAAAAAAAATCTTACTCTAAATGCAACAGAAACAAAAATGTTGAAATTTCCAATCTTACAAATGAACACACACATCCCAAACAAAGGCCATCCTTTGTTACAGTTAGAGATGCTCTTGACACCAGAGCGCTAACTGTGCCTTCACGTTAGAGGTGAAGGTACTGTACCTAGATGTTGAAACAGAATGAGGCATGGCTTTGTGTGTCCATTGATCTCTATAGCTGCTCAGGTTGGATGTGTTATGTTTAACAACAGGTGGAAAGAGCTCCTCATTGATGCCACGTCATTAGCTATAAACTGCACTTGTAATCACAACAAAGTGTTTACCTTTATTTATGTGCTTCATTATTGAGCAAACAGCAAGAAGAAGGAGGGCCCCGTCCTTTCCCTCTCCTCCACTCTCTTCTCCACTCTGGAAAGTATCGATCCACTGGCTTGAAAATAATAAATTAGTTTGAGAAAGAGGAATTAAATGGTGCTGGAAAGTGAATGCGGGAAGCCGAATAGGCTGTGTGGAAAATCTCTGCAAAGTAATCCTTTAATTAAATTAGGAGAAGTACAACAAAGATGTTGCTGTTTTTTTTTTTCTCCATCCTCTACTTTCCCCCTCTCTTTCATGTCTTTTAGACAGCAGCAGGTTGCAGAGGTTGCTAGGTAACTGGGATGGGTTTAGTTCCCAGTGGCCATGGGTGAGGGGGTTGTTGGCAGGATGTGGCGAGTGCATTGGCTTTTTGTTGGCCGTAAGAAGAGGAAGAGGAAATGGAGGGACCACGGCAAGGTCAAAGGCTTGGCTAGTATTTGTGCTTTCATCCAAATTCAGATGCCATGATGGGATCAGAGTATGTGAGAGGAGTGGAGCGGCAGCATTTTTTACATTTTCTTCTCCTTGCTCACTGGTGAAGTTCACCACATAGCCAAATTTGCTCAGAATTCTTTCTTTTTCTGTGGGATGCATAATTTTTATGGGATGGTACCAAATTGGTTATTGATATTAGAGAATATTAAAACTGGTGCACCTATATGATCCTTTTGTTGTTAACTTCACAATGCACATTTGTTAACTTTTTTTTTATACAGATTTTATCTCACTTTCATTCTGATTGTTAAAAGCCTATTAAAGGCTGTGTTCACACAGAACAAGTTTTTGCATTCACTGCACTGCTTTTCCATTGTGTTTCTAAGTAAACAAGCTCTAGGAAGTGTTTGACCATTGCACTCACATCTCTCATCTTTTACAGCATCTTTTCAAGGCACTCAAGTTAAAAGAAGTTCAATTTAGGAAAAAAAAAAAAAAATCTAGACCTTGCCTTTTTTCATTCCACTTCCCCTGTGGCTCCCATTTTTAAACACAAAAACATGGCCCAGACGAACAAAACATTTTTTCCATTTCTTAAAATATTGATATTTATCACACTATTTGTTTGCCATTAATAGGGAAAGAAATGCTTTTTCACAAGTTTGTTAGACTTTGAAAATGAATGTGACTTGTTTGTTCACAGTTAAACTTCACAGAGTAAGTTAATACAAATTTAAATAACACTTAAGGATAGGGGCCAGTTCTCACTATTAACTAGTTGTTTGTTAGCATGCCTATTATTAACATATTGGCTATTTATTAGTACTTATAAAGCACATATTCTGTGACCATATTCTACATCCCTAATCCTACCTAATACCTAAACTGAACAACTACCTTACTAACTATTAAAAAACAGCAAAGTAGGAGTTCATTGAGGCAAAATTCGCAGTTAATGGTTTGTTAATAGCGAGAATTAATAATAATAATAATAATAAGTTTTATTTATATAGCGCCTTTCCAGTGCTCAAGGACACTTCACAATGTACATTTAACAAAGAAGAGATAATT
>JAFVLL020013593.1:0-44413 GCA_021397915.2 Tor tambroides | reverse complement strand
CAGTGGAAACGCTAGCCAATTCATGGTTTTCCGACCCGACCCGTACCGTACTGTACCGTACTGTACCGTACCACTCAGTGGAAACGAGGCATTGGAGTATAGCCACTGGTTCATTTGCTTGTGTCAAGAATAGCCTACTTTTAGGCTTAGCAGCAGTAAATTTGCTCTGAGCCTCATTGTAATGATTAATAATAGTTCAGCCATTGCTGGATGATTCATTTAAAGTATTAGTGTAATCTAGGTCCTATGAAAATATTAGGTGATAAAGAAGAGGGAAAAGTTTTCATAGTTTACAACAGCCTACATAATAAGTGTAACGTTTTTAAGCCCTTTAGGATTGATTCAAAGTAGCTAGCCTATACTAAAAACACTATGTTATCAGAATGAATAAATTATGTGTTCTATGAGAATTTATTTATTTGTTTTATTTTATTATTATTATTATTTTTCCCAAGGACCACATAATGTTGTAGTCCTGTTCCACTTTAAGATTGCTCTCTCTCTCTCTCTCTCTCTGCGTGTGTTTGTGTGTGTGAGTGTGAGTGTGTGAATAGGCTATGTATGTATATGCGTGTGTGTGTTTCGTTCGTGCATCAAGATGGCGGTGGCTCCTGACAGCAGAGTGCTCTCCTACAGTGTTTATAAATGGAGCTCGTACTCCTCTACATATTTACCCGAGTGAGTAACGCATATTAAACACTCACGTTGAGATTCTATATCTGCTCTTAAATATACATACACAGTTTATAGCTCTGTAATATTAATCAAATCCATGGCTTTTTCTAACCAACGGGCCGGGCTACAGCAGACGGGTACATACAAAAACAGCCGCAAATGTATAACGTTAAACTGCAAGCAACAAAGCAAACGAATATCTAATTGTACATATTAATGTGCATTTAGATGTACAAAAGTCGGGAAACGGCTAAACATGTATGGAAATGTGAAGATGTGACAGTCATGTTAGCATGCTAGGTTAGGCTAGTATGAAGCAGCCCATGTGAGTTTATACAAATAACACGCCTGAAGTACACCTAATGTTTTTTATTTTTCATATCATTATATAGATCATGATGGTCTTTTAAGAACCTGACAGGTGTCTTACTGCACTGTTTATTTATACTTAAAATATAAATCCGAACTGCAGTATGTAGCCGGTTAGCTAAATGGCTAACGTTAGTGTACTATATCGAACTGTAGAAGTAAACAAACGGCAAATCGCTGAATGCCATTTAAATCGGCGTTTTCGTCTTTATTTAAAATATCTGTTCGAAATACAGCATAATTAGACTACCAGTACTGTTTTAAAATACATAAAGATGCTATGGTGACTAACGTCAATGCTAAACTGTTGGAATATGACACTGTGAGATTCACGGACTATTTTTATCCCCTCTTTTAATATTCTTCTGTTTTTGTTAATCTACAATATTATATAACAATACTTCCATGGTAAAATGTATTTAACTGTGGCATTTGTACGAAATATTCTGTTATTTCTAGCTGTCTAGCAAGGCATGAAGTAGCAGAGTTTCGAAACAAGTGAGCTGCCTATCTAGACAGCCTATGAAACGCGGTCTCTCACTTAGTTTTGAAACACAGCCAATGAGCTGGTTGGTTATTGCAGTCTAACCCATAATATCCATGCAATTTGTGTCATGTAAAATGGATCATGTATTACTAATTTGCATAATCCTTGTGTTAGATATGACAGCTGGAGGAAAATGTGCTGTAGTGTGCACACGTTCATGCATTAGTGGTGAAGCATATAATGTTGTGACACCTGTGTACTCTTGCCAGTTTTGTTTTTGCCCTTCACCTCAAGCTTACATGCTTATGAACTTTATCTAGCAAGCAGAACTGTGTTGGACTTGGCTTAACCAGCATAATCCAATTGCAAGCATAATTGTATAAACAAGGCACATTTGTGCATGTATGCATCTGTGAGCATGCATCACAATTAGAACGTTGTCAGCACTGGATGCTTGTGCATTCATGGTTACAGCATAATTCTATGGAAGATCTGCACAACTTTTCCATTATGCATGCAAGAAAAAGTGTAAACCATTATGCATGCAAGAAAAAGTGTGAAAAAAAGTTTTAAAGAGTGTTTGTGGTGCCTTACGCTTTTCTTTAACTTTCATATTTTGTTTGTTGGCAGGAATATTTTAGTGGACAAACCTAACGATCAGTCTTCCAGGTGGTCATCTGAGAGCAACTACCCTCCACAGGTAAATTCTGCTTACGACTCTCAGAGCTGAGCTGAGCTGGATAATAGTTCCTGTATCAGGGTTATTATTGTTAACAAAAAAATGAGAAAAAAAACCCCATCTTACTTGGGTGGGGGGGGGCGGCGGCGGGGGAGAAACAAACAAACAAAAAAACATTAACTGAATTTAAAAAGTAAACTTATTGTATTTCAGCTAGTTGCCAGGGCATCAGTTTAATTTTTTTAGTTTCATTACTAAAATAACTAAAACTGCAATACAAATGTATAAGAACTATATAAACATTAAAAAAACTAATAAAAATGACAAAAACACAGCAAAATTATAAAAAAAAATTAACTTAAAATAACATGAAAACACAAGATATAAAAAAGCTAGGAAATATTAATAAAACCATAATAGTGTATCAGTGATACTAAAATAACACTCTTTTATTCAGATTTTCAGATTATTTGTTCTGCAAATGCTTTGCAGACAGATTCAGTGCTCACTTTTGTGATAAGTTTTAATAATAACAATAAAAACACATTCCATTATTAAGTGCATTTCTCACGCTCAGAGTGCTACAATGCAATGTAAAAGTAAAACATCTCAAAATAAAATAGTAGTAATGATAATATAAAAAAATGGGGGAAAAGTATCAAAAGGTCTCCGTGCCTTAACAAGTATTGGTGTTTGGCTTCAGAGATGTGTGTTTCAGTGTTGACAGTTGTTGATATTAGCATGCTTGGTTATGTTGAAATTTCCGTTCATTGACATTGTGCCTTGCTTTCATCTTCTTTTGGAAAGAGGAAGCCTCTTTTCTTTGCCGGCCTTGTGGCACAGACCATTGCAGCGCAGACAGACTTGTGGTTAGGCAATAAGGAAATCGAAAGTGCGTGTTGGCGGTACAGTAACACGCGCCCTCAACTTTTAACCTCCAGCCCGAACTCAAAGCCTTGTGTTTTCTCACTCGTGTCCTTCCAATCTCATCCTTTCACTTAAAAACCCTCTGCAGAGATCAGAGATTTACGAAATCATAGTTCCTGTCATTATCCGTTTTTTTTCGTTTTGTTTTTCAGAAATGACCTCTCTACATGCTGTAAATCATTATAGAAAGTTCAATCAATATTTCATCTGTGGGTTAAATTCTGAATGGTGGAAAACCCTTTTTTTTTTTAAACCAAGCTCTTAGTGCAGGCGGCCATCGGTGCTGGTGGATGGAATATCACAGTCAGTCTGTATGAAATATTTTCCTCACCCTTCCCGTCTTCAGTGACAGTAGCCCATTCATTTTTAGGGTCTCTACGCAAGCTGCGTTTGTTCCGAGCAATAATTTACAAGCTGTGATTACGGGCTGGTCTGTCATAGATGTCTACAGATGATTGAATTGTTTTCATGAGGGCAGCATGAGTAATATAAACCCCTCCTGTCCACCTGCACCTGAAGAGGGTGTTGTCACTCGCAGTCTCTGGCCATTTTGATCTAATGTGTCTTTATATGCACCAGAAACACAAGAACACATCTTCCTTGTGTTTTGTGATGTTCACAGAGGAACGTAAGATCCATTAATGTATTAATAAGAAAATGAGGAATTTTACATCCAAAATGGATAGTGATAGATACTGTCAAGGAGGAAAAAATACCAGAAAAGTGGCCCGTACAACTTGTTGCCCTGTTTTCCAAGTTTTTTGAGGACATACACTACTGTTCAACCGTTTGGGGTTGGTAAGATTTTTTGGAAGGAGTCTCTTATGCTTATAAAGGCTACATTTATTTGATCAAAAATACAGTAAAAACAGTAATGATTTAAAATATTATTGCAGTTTAAAATAACTTTTCTAGTTTTTTTTTTTTTGTGATTTATTCTGTGATGCAAAGCTGAATTTTCAGCACTCAGTACTCCAGTCTTCAGTGTCACATGATCCTTCAGGAATCATTCTAAATATGCTGATTTAGTCAGAGACATTTTTGTCATCAGTGTTGAAAACAGTTGTGCTGCTTAATTTTTGCAGAAACAGTAAGTAGAATAGAAAGTTAAAAAGAACACAATTTATCTGAAGTCAAAATATTATACACATTATAAATGTCTATACTCAATTTAATACATCCTTTATGAATAAAAGTACTTATTTATTTTATTTTTTTATTATTATTTTCAATTTTACCAACCCCATACTTTTGAACTGTAATGTATGCTAGTTTTGAAGGGGAACTTTTAATTCCCCTTTTTTTGCGTTTATCACAAAACATACTTGATGTGACTTTAAACATGCATAACGATAAATGATCTAGATTTACTGATGTGGTAAAGTTTTAAATGAATTGTAAAGTTAGTAATTTGTTATGGATGACTGTTTTTGATCAAATTGATCGTCGTGGCTAGAACATTTCGGATTAGAATTGCTTTGGTGTAACAATTTTTCTTTCTTTTCTGCTACTCAGTACTTGATCTTAAAACTGGAGAGACCAGCTATCGTTCTGAGCATCACCTATGGCAAATATGAGAAAACCCATGTGTGCAACCTGAAGAAGTTCAAAGTGTTCGGAGGCATGAGTGAAGAAAACATGACGGAACTCTTGTCTAGGTGAGACTGGTGGGAGAGTGTTAGTTTGTGATTACAATCTACTTGCAGGCTAATCTGTATGTCAGATAAACTTTACAGACTCAGCTTTTATACCATCTTGAGAGCAGGTGACCGGATATACTTAACTTAGTAATAGAGCACCCGAACACAAACATTTTATAAAATGGCTTATTGTGTTTTTTGAGATGTGAGTAATGTTTGGGGAAATGGCTTCTTGTGATGTGATGAGGTCATTGACTGTCTTCCTCATCTAATCCTAGTGGCCTTAAGAATGACTTCAACAAGGAGACATTCACGCTAAAGCACAAGATCGATGAGCAGATGTTTCCCTGCAGGTTCATTAAAATAGGTGAGTGTTTACAGAAAGAGCAAACTAAAGACCCGGTGAACTCATGTGGTGACACATTTAGGGGAAAGATCAGTCATCACATGATTTCAGAGTAAGACAATGAGTTGAGTGAGTAATTGAATGACTCTGCAAGTCTTTGATGAAACAAACAAGTGCTTGTGTGAACGCTGAACTCTTTTGACAAAAGATTTTTCTCTTGCGATATTGCAAGCTGTGCGTTTCAGACACTGAAATCTCTTGAGATTCTTTTGAGAATGGAAAATGTGACATCTATTTTTTTTTTTTTAAAGCAAAGTGTGAATGTCCTCTCTTGATGCTGTCTGTGTATGTTCGGTTGGTTATGTACAGTGCCTCTGATGTCATGGGGGCCCAGCTTTAACTTCAGCATCTGGTATATTGAGTTACACGGCATAGAAGATCCAGACGTTGTCCAGCCCTGCCTTAACTGGTACAGTAAGGTGAGTTGTGTCTGAACATCCACATCCATCTTTGAGGATGAATGTCATAAAGAAATGTTAAAGCTGCAGTCCGTAACTTTTGGCGCTCTAGTGGTTAATAAACAGAACTGCATGTGTCTTGCGGAAGAATATTGTAGCCGGAGTTTATGTCTGTGACGAAGCATGCAGGTACTGGGCTACTCTGCAGCGGTACTACCTGAACCAGTCTAAAATAGTGTGAATATAAATACTTCTTATAGGTGTACTCTAGTGATTTAGGATAAGCCATAAACACTTATTGCTTATATAAATTTTGTAAATACTGAACACAAAAAAGTTACGGACTGCAGCTTTAAGTTCATTATTCATCCCAAAATCAAAAGAAGCATTCTAAGACCATTATAATTGTTCTTATTTTTTAAAATGATCCCGTCTGTATGCAATGATACAGAATGAGATGAAATTCTGGATCTAAAAATGGGTGGCAAATACACACAGACACACGTCTATCTTAAAAGAATGTAAAGGTTAACATGCTGCATAATAGAAATTGCTTATTTCAGATTATGCCATTATTAGCCACCCACTGCTTGAAGATAATCTCACATAAATCACGCAGCATGTGAATTAAAGTAATATATATTTCCTGTTTTTTCATAATCTTTATTTCAGTAAACTGCGTCACTGTCTTTGTTCGTCATAACCATTAACAGTTTTTAAATTGCCAAGCTGTTCCAGTAAGAAAAACATTCGTGTTTTTATAACACACACACTCCATTTGCACAGGCAGTTTCACGCAATATTAAACTTGGATTGATGGCACGTTACAGCTAAAGTGCTTTGTTTTTTTTCCCTGACAGTACCGTGAACAGGAGGCCATCCGCCTGTGCCTGAAACACTTCCGGCAGCACAACTACACAGAAGCCTTCGAGTCCCTGCAGAAGAAAACACGGATCGCTCTGGAACATCCCATGCTCACGCACCTCCATGAGCGGCTGGTCCTCAGAGGAGACTTTGACGCCTGCGAGGAGCTCATAGACAAAGCCGTGAGAGGTACCTCACCCTGTGTTTCATCATATGGATCTGTGCCACATTCATTAAGTAGGGAATGTGGGCATGTTGGTTCACTGTAGGCAACAGAATGGTTCTGGATTATAATCGTATTACGTTGCAAGCCAGTACATCCTTGTTGACATTTTATGTCAAATAAAGATGATCTCCTCTCGAACGGTCTGTTTCACTTGACGCAGACTAAACATGATTTTAGTGTGTTATATTTTTAAAATACACTGCTCTCACTGTTAGAGAGATTTTGATGAACTTGCAGCATTATGGCACAATTGCAGTATTATACAGTAGATTGTACTTCAGTAAGACTCAACGCTTTAGTTTCTCATATTCTCACTATTTGAATAGTGATTATTTACTGCTTTGCAAAGCTTGTTTTTCAAATACTCCCACTTGAACTAATGTTTGCCTGTTGTACTGACTGAAGGGTGCAGGTTAAAAAATAAGGAACTGTGGATTTTATATATTTCAACATTCCCATACATTTGAAATAACACAATGAGTCATAATGATAGAAAAAACACCAACATGCTGCTTTTTGACACAAACCTGTGGGTGGTTTCACAGTTGAGAGCTATAGTTTCCATAACACTGTTGGTCATATGTCAGTAATGTGCAGCTTATAAGTTCACCTGGTTATGATTCAACCTACAGAATGTGTGTCCGCAAAACACTTTTCATGCAAGCTATTAGCAATACATTTGCATAAGTTTTTTTTAAATTTAAAGTAAACCTTGGAATATTTAGATTGATTTGAAAATGGTGTGGTACTCAGTAGGTACGTTTACATGGAGCATTGTATTCCAATTACAATCTGTTTAAAAGTCCAGTCTGAATGATAATGCTCAATGTAAACACATCAATTGGAATAAAAATGCCCAAACAGATTAAAATGTCAATCGGGTTGAGAGGGGTGGGATAAACCTTTTCTAATACATTCGATATGACATGTAAACACTTGATCAGATTGAAAAAAGAAACTGGAAAGTTTTGCTCATATTCAATGACGTAGAAATGGCATAATGATACAGGACACGTGGGAACGAGCCGTTGTTGTTGTTGTTGAATATAATGAATGACTGTCATGTCACTTTATTTAGCATTTATGTAGCATTGAAGCAAAGATGATATTACACAGAAACAGTCCATGGGTGTTACAATGAATGGGAGGATGTGCAACACTCAATAAGGTCTCTCTTGTGAAGGAAATCCCGCCTTCCAGTAAAAAGAGCCAATCGTTAATCCTTATCGCCTGTTTTTTCGTTTCAACATCTTTTGCCATCTTTTGCACAGCAACCCAGAAAATAGTTTTTTTTGTGCAATTTTAGCTTAAGAAATTATATGAAACATCTGATGTCAGGTTTAATTGGTATAAATTACATCGTTTTATTGTGACCTTGGTGAGCGATTTTAGAGACTTGTTAACTGGCTTTTCTTCAGACAAAACAAATAGTCCACCCTCAGGCTTGAGCCATTGGTTGATCCACTGTCAGGCTAGTCAAGAACTAACACTGTGTTTAAAGGAAAACGCCACCGTTTTTCCATATTCCAATATGTTCTTCCCTCAACTTAGACGAGTTGATACATATCTCTCCCGTCTCAGTGCGTGCACTTAATCACTCTAGCGCGCGGCGCCACTATGCTAGCGTTTAGCTTAGCACCATTCATTCCTTAGGATCCAAACAGGGATGAATTTAGAAGTCACCAAACACTTCCGTGTTTTCGCTGTTTAAAGACGGTTACATGAGTAGTTACATGGGTAAGTATGGTGACACAAAATAAAACGTGGCGATTTTCTAAGCGGATAAAAAATGATAACTATAATGTAATAGCGGAAGAGCACTTCGCAGCACTTCGACCTCGGCGCAGTAATATCATCACTCCTGAAAACACGTTGGTTCTATTGACGGAGGGGGAGTTTTCAGGACTGATGATATTACTGCGCAGGTCGAAGTGCTGCGAAGTGCTCTTCCGCCATACATTATAGTTATCATTTTTTATCCGCTTAGAAAATCGCCACGTTTTATTTTGTCACCATACTTACCCATGTAACTACTCATGTAACCGTCTTTAAATAAGGAAAACATGGAAGTGTTTGGTGGCTTCTAAATTCATCCCTGTTTGGATCCTAAGGAATGAATGGTGCTAAGCTAAACGCTAGCATAGTGGCGCCACGCGCTAGAGCGATTAAGTGCACGCACTGAAACGGGAGAGGTATACATCAACTCGTCTAAGTTGAGGGAAGAACATATTGGAATATGGAAAAACGGTGGCGTTTTCCTTTAAAGATTTTTAGAATGAATCAGCTTCTACTTACAGTATTAGAATGGGATAGGAGAAAGTATTTTACGTGGCGATCACAGTTGTGTTTCATGTTCTTACATGTTCTCTTTTGTGGTCACAGTGTAAATTTACGGTAATTAGAACCTAATGTACACTTGGATTGTTTCCCGCTCAGGGAGCATGCATTAGCAAATTAAAGTGCACACTTGACTCTTTATCTGTTCTCTTCCAGATGGTTTGTTTAATCAGTACATCAGCCAGCAGGATTATAAGCCACGCTGGAGTCAGATCATCCCCAAATGTAACAAAGGTATGACAGAACACACAAGTGGCGGCCTCTTGCTCTGAATCTGAATGCTGGACTCCAGGGAATCCATGTCTGCTGTATTAAATGACTTAAGGGCTGTATTGATATTCAGTGCGTGTCTTGTTCCTGACACACACAACTTTCAGTTCACTTCTTCTGTTCTCCTTTTTTCTGATTAGGTGATGGTGATGATAACAGGCCAGGCATGAGAGGAGGTCATCAGATGGTCATTGATGTTCAGACAGGTACGTTTTCGTCAGATGGCTGATTTGCAAAGTTTCTGATTGGGCGGTGATCGCGGCACTATTTAGCTTGTCCTGTCTTGCTTGTAGTGGAATGCAAGCTAAGACTGCATTTAGCCCCGCTGTTGTGAGTTAAGGGCTGTTTTAAATGTGTGTGTGAATCTGTGAGCTGCTTGTTAGAGGAACAATCGATCCCCGCAGCCCTCATGTGGCCCTGTGCATTCAAACTGACCTCAAGTAACCCGCTGTACAGCTCAGCTGACGCTCAATAGCTCAAACAACTGTCTCTGCTTATCACCATGGCGACATCAGCCTTCCAACCTCAGCACACAGCTGCCTTTCAAGAATATGATGATTTATAACAGCTTTTAAAATACCATAATAGTTTTTAACCTTCGATTTCATATTGAATTGTTTACAAAGGTGTAAAACGCCTCACCCACTCACCGCTGCTTTCTCTTTCTGTTTTTTGTATTCGCCTCTTTGTTCGGCAGAAACCGTGTATCTGTTTGGTGGCTGGGATGGAACGCAGGACTTGGCAGATTTCTGGGCGTATAGTGTGAAGGAGAACCAATGGGCCTGTATCTCCAGGGATACAGAGAAAGAGGTAAGAGAGAAAGTAAAAGAGGAATTTCTTTCGATTGAGACTCAGCTGATTGGCACAAAAATCCCCTAGATGTTTCCATCATGTCATTGAGTGTCGCATACTTCGCTGCGCTTTCTGTGCAAAGTTCACTGAGTGATGTGTACTCCTTCATCTGTAGGTTATTTAAATGGGGATTTGTGACTAAATAGTTTTTGTAGTTTGTGAATGAAGTGATTGTAATGGAAAATATGTAGAGAGACACCATAGTGCTGATGGAAGTTATAATGGAGATCTCTTTGGCTGCTTAAATCTGCATAAAGTCTGGTACACTCTCCAGTATAGACTAAGAGCTGCCCATTAATGCAGGAAGGGCCTGCCTGACTGATATATGATACAGCCAACCACAGTTGTTTGCCTTATGGGATGTTTCAGGGGTGGGTACATCTGAATGAATGATCTCACAAAAGTAGACCAGCACTCACAAATGGCTATGCTGACTACAAAGAATTTATGTCCATTGAGATTTTTTTTTTCAGTATTTTATTTTTCACGTGTTGCTGAAAACAATGTGAAATTTACTTATCTAGGTTACGTGCCCATAGATTTGCTGACTTTAATCTTGCAAATTTTGGATATTCCAGTGAGTAGTTCTTCTTCAGAGCACACATTATCGAGTCCTGGTACCTTGTAAAAACATTATTCTCTGAGAGACTAATTAAAGGAATAGTACACCCAAAAATGAAAATTCTGTCATTAATTACTCACCCTCATGTCATTCCAAACCCGTAAGTCCTCCGTTCATCTTCGGAGCACCAATTAAGATATTTTTGATGAAATCCGAGAGCTCTCTGACCCTCCATAGACAGCAACACAGCTGACACATTCAAGGCCAGACATTAAAATAGTCCATGTACATCAGTGGATCAACCTTAATTATATGAAGCTATGAGAATACTTTTTGTACCCCCCCCCCAAAAAAAACAAAAACAAAAATAATGACTTTTTTTCAACAATTTCTTGTCTTCTGTGTCAGTCTTCGACACATTCACGACAGTACCACGACGCATGCGAAATTGGAGTCTTTAATTTTGTTTACTTTGCACAAAAAGTATTCTTCTAGCTTCATAACATTATGGTTGAACAACTGATGTCACATGGAATATTTTAATGTCTTTCTTTACTACTTTTCTGGGCCTTGAATGTGGTAGTTGCATTGCTGTCTATGAAGAGTCAGAAAGCTCTCGGATTTCATCAAAAATATCTTCATTTCTGTTCCCAAGATGAACAAAGGTCTTACGGGTTTGAAATGACATGAGGGTGAGTAATTAATGACAGAATTTTCATTTTTTGTTGAACTATCCCTTTAAAAGATAAAAAAGGTTTTGTATAACTTGAGGAAAAATGCAATTTTGGAAAAAAAAAAAAAAAAAAAAAATTGTGCTATATGTATCAGTTGATCTATAGGTGATCTGACTTGGAGGCGAAAACTTTAAAGGTTGTGATATATTTCATTTAGAACGGTCCCAGTGCTCGGTCGTGTCACAAAATGTGCATCGACTCTCAGCGGAGGCAAATCTACACGCTGGGCCGTTATCTGGACTCCTCTGTCAGAAACAGCAAGTCACTGAAGAGTGACTTCTACTGCTATGACATTGACGCCAACACGTGGACTCTCCTTAGTGAAGACACGTCCGCCGATGGAGGACCCAAACTCGTGTTCGACCACCAGGTAAGCATTATGGATATATGCCCACATACCACCAGGAGTCTCCCTTGTACAGGTTTATGATGAACAGTTCAGTATCTCTCAGGTATTTGGACAAACTGTCTGTCTGTCTTTCTCTCTCTCAGATGTGCATGGACTCTGAGAAACACATGATTTACACTTTTGGTGGTCGGATTCTGACATGTAACGGCAGCGTGGATGACGGCCGGACGTCAGAACCTCAGTTCAGCGGGCTTTACGCATATCACTGTCAAGCTGGCAGCTGGAGTCTGCTCAGAGAAGACTCGTGTAACGCCGGGCCGGAGGACATCCAGTCTCGCATCGGACACTGCATGCTCTTCCACACGGTCCGTCTCCTTAGTAATGACCTATAAAGTGCTCTGAGCTGCAACTCAGATATGTTGCACGCTGACCTCATATTTTTGATAGATGCATTTGTAGCTTTTCTGGTATGAATTAGGACTATATATATATATATATATATAAAATATCTGAACGACATTTATTTCCCAATAAGAAAGTTGATTACAAAAATTTTAAGATTGGTGATATGATTGGTGACTTTTTGAATTTATTGGTGTTTATTGGGATAAATTTATTAGTGTTAAGTGGAATTTATGGGTGGTTTTGACAACAAATTTGATTTGACAATTTTTATTTTCTCTCCCACAGAGAAATCGCTGCCTGTACGTTTTTGGAGGTCAGAGGTCCAAAACGTACTTGAATGATTTCTTCAGTTACGACGTTGATGGTGACCACGTGGAGATCATCTCAGATGGCACCAAGAAGGACTCAGGCATGGGTATGATGTCATTAGCAAGATGATTTTTTTTTTGTTGTCATTTTTGATGTCATTTCAAGATTTTTTTTTTTTTTTTGGTCATACTGTAACAATAGCTATGTTTCCAGCACCCTGCTTTTATGCGCATTTTGAAGTATCGGATCTGAAATGTGTGATGGAAATGCCATATATCAAAGAAAAATCCATTGAGGTGGTTTTTGACTTGTGCGAAAAAGGGTTAATGCGAATAATGGGAGATTGAAACGCATTTTGCGAATAAATTCGTCGATGTGCATCAAAAGTCATGTGACTATGGGATGGCAAAACCTGACCTTATTATATTTAGTGGCTTCTCCTACTTTTCTTAATGATATTTAGTTCCAGTTTATCAGGAAGTGACAATTTAGTTCTCTTTGCCTCGTTGGATGGAAACGGTGCTTATTCGCATTTTTTTTTTTTTTTTTTGCGATATGTCAAATTTGCGCTTAAATTAAATTCGCAACTTTGGATGGAAACCCAGCTAATGGCTCTTACAAAGCCGTGCCCTGAGAAGACACTCCTTAAAAGGAGAGCAGAGGAATCTTAAGCATGAAGGTGACATCATGTTCAGAAATAGAGTTGAATCAGGTGGGGATTATGTCACTGCTGCGGCCAGTTACGTGCAGCTGAGGTGAACTTGTGATCTGTTGCAGTCTTAACTGTTCAACAGCTAAATCAACTTGACATCATCTGTCTCCGTGATACTGATATACACAGATCTGCTGGTCTCACGTTTCTCGTGAGAATAGTCCTGATGAGGGGTAAATATTACAGCACTTTCCTGAGCAGGGAGACAAGGTTTTTGAGGTTACAACATGCTGCTGTACAAAGAACACGGATTCTGACTCTCATCAAGATATTCTCCTCTGAAGACTCGGCTTGAAATATACATTTTAATATTTAAAGTCTTCTCTGTTAGATTTGCAGCCTTGGATGACTCTGGTTATGTAAAACTATATTTTTTTTTCTTGAGAAAATGCTAGTCTCACAGGCACTGTGTTAAGGGTCTTTCAAGGGTATTGCTAAGTGGTTACTTACTAACCCAAGTCTCAGTGATATTGTGGTCCCACAGATTCCTCCCTTATTGAATATTAGGGCTTTTTTTATTTTTATTTATTTTTTTCCTTTTTTTTTTTTTTTTATATAAGTAACAGCACATTTCATCAAGGTGAAGTAGCACAATTTGAGGTATTTTATGGCTGTTTTTTTTTTTTTTTTGTAGAAACATAGCAGTGTTGTTATTATTTACTGAAACTAAAACTATTAAAAATCCTTTTTGGAGTAAAGCTGAAATAAAATATAAATATTAGATTAAAAACCTAAATTAAGATTATGAAATTAAGATTAAGAAAAGTTGACAGCTAACTAAAATAAGTTATATTGGAGGTAAAATTTTAATAAGTTAGTGCTGTCAAACGATTAATCGCATCCAAAATAAAAGTTTTTGTTTACATATTATGTGTGAGTACTGTGTATATTTATGTATATATTAAATACACACACATACAGTACATATTTAGAAAATATTTACATGTATATATTTATATTAATTTAATTTATATTTAGATATTTAATATATAAACAACATATTTTCCTTATATGCATGCATGTGTATTTATATATACATAATATACATGTGTACTGTGTATATTTATTATGTAAACAAAAAAAACTTTAATTTTGGATGTGATTAATGGCGATTAATCATTTGACAGCACTAATGTATTAAAAATAAATGTATATAAAAAAAAATAAATGGACAAGAAAATGACAAGCATATAACAAAATGACTAAAACATAAAAATGTAAAAAGAACACTATCAAAAGTATAAAAATAAAAGCTCATTCAAAATACTATTAAAAGCTATAATAGCTAAAATAACCCTGAAACACCTGCGTCTTCGCAGCGTCTGCCCTCTCTCGGCACAAATCAGCATTAAACGCTATCAATTTGAAGTTCTCAGAACTTTGATTGGCTTCTGAAGAACTGAGCGAGTTCTTAGAAAATACATGCCCACGCACTTGTGGTGATTTGCTCACCTAACACACACTCCTTTGATTACTCACGTTAGCCACACATGCATACAAATGAAACTCGTTCGCACAATCAAGACTTATAACAAAGCAGACATTGTAAAATTCTTCATGGAGAAGAATTTGGTGAGCAGACAGGTCATAATGTCTGCACACCCACCTAATGTCCCCCAGATTTTTCTTCGCTTTCTCTATAATCAGTAGCGATAGCATGATGTTGTGTCAAGCTTGAAGGAACATACCAAATCGAACAGCCAGTTCACAGAGAGGAGAGGCACAGAAGGTGAACGAGCGTGAGAGCTCTGTGAAGCCTGAGAGAGACTGTGCAGACACAGGCCTGTGACACACTTCCTGTTCCCATAAACAGATTGTGTAAAATCTCAATGGGCGACTTGACGCAGTGAGAGAGTATAAAAAGACCTCTGTGTTCTCTCTGTTATCGCGTTAGAGAGATGTGTGTGTGCGCGACGAGGACAGGGGGTGACAGAAAGAGAACAAGAGCTAGAAGGCAGCGGAGAGAGACAAAAATAAGACTGAACAAAACACAATTTACCAGGAAGGAAACAGTGAGCCCAAACAGTATGTTCACAACCGGCCCTTAAAGGAATAGTTTACCCCCCCCAAAAAATAATTTATCATGTAGTTCCAAACCAGAGTGATGTTTTTTGTGCACAAGATGTGTCTAAATAAAATGGAATTACAGGCCATTCAAATGACCGAAAGCTGTCCTGGGACTTTATCCTGTTTATTTCACAACTACTGTGCATTTCAGTGCATAAATACACAAATTCTAAATAAATAAGGAGAATGACATTTATTTGGGTCGAAACTTTTGGAAAGTTGAAGAGAATAGATACCATGGAGTGATACAAGAGAAATGAACTAACTGAAAAATAACTTGATTGAAAATCAGTTACCTGGGTCACCTGTGAATTATGCAGTTATTTTATTTATTATATAAAGTATGTGTGTGTGTGTGTGTGTATGTATGTATGTATATATATACATGTTGCTGTTATATATATATATATATATATATATATATATATATAAATATATACACTGCTCAAAATTAAAGGAACACTTTGAAAACATCAGATCTCAATGGGAAAATATCATGCTGGATATCTATACTGATATGGACTGGTAATGTGTTAGGAACGAAAGGATGCCAAGATAAATGAAAATTATCAATCAACTGAATTAAAAGACACCCCAAAAATCAAAGTGAAAAAAGGATGCAGCAGGCTAGTCCATTTTGCTGAAATTTCATTGCAGCAACTCAAAATGTTACTCAGTAGTTTGTATGGACCCCACGTGCTTGTGTGCATGCCTGTCAACATCGGTGCATGCTCCTAATGAGACGACGGAGTCTGGGGTATTTTCTCCCAGATCTGGACCCAGGGCATCACTGAGCTCCTGGACAGTCTAAGGTGCAATCTGGCGCCGTCAGATGGACCGAAACATAATGTCCCAGAGGTGTTCTATTGGATTTAGGTTAGGCGAGCGTGGTAGCCATTCAATGGTATCAATTCCTTTATCCTCCAGGAACTGCCTGCATACTCTTGCCACATGAGGCCACCAGGAGCAACCCAGGACCCACTGCACCAGCGTAGGGTCTGACAATGGGTCCAAGGATTTCATCCCGATACCTAATGTCAGTCAGGGTGCCATTGTCTAGCCTGTAGAGGTTTGTGCGTCCCTCCGTGGATATGCCTCCCCAGACCACCACTGACCCACCACCAAACCGGTCATGCTAAACGATGTTACAGGCAGCATAACATTCTCCACGGCTTCTCCAGACCCTTTCACTTCTGTCACATGTGCTCAGGGTGAACCTGCTCTCATCTGTGAAAAGCACAGGGTGCCAGTGGCGGACCTACCAATTCTGGTGTTCAATGGCAAATGCCAATCAAGCTCCACGATGCCGGGCAGTGAGCACAGGGCCCACTAGAGGGCGTCAGGCCCTCAGGCCACCCTCATGAAGTCTGTTTCTGGCTGTTTGGTCAGAGACATTCACACCAGCAGCCTGCTGGAGGTCATTTTGTAGTGCTCTGGCAGTGCTCATCCTGTTCCTCCTTGCACAAAGGAGCAGATACCGTTCCTGCTGATGGGATAAGGACCTTCTACAGCCCTGTCCAGCTCTCCTAGAGTAACTGCCTGTCTCCTGGAATCTCCTCCATGCTCTTGAGACTGTGCTGGGAGACACGGCAAACCTTCTGGCAATGGCACGTATTGATGTGCCATCCTGGAGGAGTTGGACTGCTGTGCAACCTCTGTTGGGTCCAGGTGTCGCCTCATGCTACCAGTAGTGACACTGACCCTAGCCAAATGCAAAACTAGTGAAAAACAGTCAGAAAAGATGAGTAGGGAAAAAATGCTGTGTGGCCTCTACCTGTAAAACCATTCCTGTTTTGGGGGTCGCCTCATTGTTGCCCATCTAGTGCTCCTGTTGTGCCAATTTCATTAACACCAAAGCAGCTGAAACTGATTAACAACCCCTCTGCTTAACTGACCAGATCAATATCCCAGAATTTTTAATTGATTTGATGTTACTCTGATTAAAAAGTGTTCCTCTTTTAATTTTATATATATATATATATATATATATATATATATATATATATATATATATATATATATATATATATATATATATGTGTGTGTGTGATAATTAAATATAATTTACTAATAATCATTTCCTTAGTTTTGTATTAATATAATATTAAATATTGTAAACATTAATGTACAGCAGTGCTTAAATCATTTTAAATATAAATATTTATATCAAAATAAATGTATAAATATTATACATTATTTAATAGCAGTTCAGTTATATGAAGGTAATAGAATAATGCGAAAATCAATAAATACAAAATTTATAAAAATATAAAATTAAATAAATTCTGTAAATTCACTTGCTAATGCTATATTTATATCAATATAAAATATAATGTTTTAAATATTTTGTTATTAATATAGTATTAATCAAATATTTTAGAACATTATTAAAAATTAATGCTTAAAAATATTTAATATTATATCTGTGGTTATATTAATGTACTAAAGAAATAATGCAAAATTTCATGGCCGATTTAAAAATAAAAAAAATTAATTTTGGTAATTCACTCACCATTTCCGGGTGGGCCAAAAAAATAATTTTTTTACCTTTAGTACAGCATTTGTCGAGTCTGGCTGAAACCATAGAAAAAATAGAGGTGATTTGCATGTTATGTCTAATGATTACACCAAGCTGCTACATGCTTTAAACAGTTTATGCCTTCTCTTAATGATCTAAGCTTAAGTCTGTGTTTGTGTTGCAGTACCAATGACAGGATTCACTCAGCGTGCCACCATCGACCCAGAGCTCAATGAGATCCACGTTCTATCAGGACTCAGCAAAGACAAAGACAAACGTGAGGAGAATGTACGCAACTCCTTCTGGATCTACGACATTGCACGCAACAACTGGTGCGTGAGTTCTTGGACACGCTGTTCATCTGTACAGCACTGCACATTGAATGCTAATGAGTACACTAGACCTGTGTTTATATGCTGTGGCCCAGAGGACTGCCTGCATCGGTAATCCACAGAGCGCCTTCAGGCGCTTCATTCCTGAGGTTTTAGATTGCCATACACTGCTGGAAAAGAAGGAAATCTTCAGTTATGATGAAAAAACATGCTCTTTCCTTCCTGGACTGTATGTTCTCTCTTCGGTGCATTGAACATGCATTGCAGAGCCAATGATGAGTGTAAATGCATCATACAAAACCCCCTTATATAAATTGTTTTCAGCTTGCACACACATTCACATATATTGAATAAAGCCAGAGCGAAAGTTGTATTTCAAAGGCCTGTCTGACCTTCAGAAAGGGAGTTGGTGACCATCAAAGAGGAACAGAATGTTCTCTGCTTGCGTGTGGGTCTGGCCGCTCGTGTCTGCGTGTGTGTGTGTGTGTGTGTGTGTGTGTGTGTTAAATGTGCTTTGCACTTAAACTGGGGGAGAAAAACCCTTTGTTCTGTACACTAATTGAAGCAGTTGGCTTATGGCTTCTGAAAAATCAGTCTGTCAGTGTTTCCTTTGGATACTGGTTTCTGTCATTTTGTTTATTTGACTTGATTTGGGTGTGTGTGTGAACACTTTTCTTGGACAGTGTTCACAGTTTATGAAAGACTAAGTCTGTGTGTTTGTCTGCAGGTCATGTGTTTATAAGAATGACCAGGCGGTGAAAGAAAACCCCACTAAGGCCCTACAGGAAGAGGAACCTTGTCCTCGTTTTGCTCATCAGCTAGTATATGATGAGTTGCACAAGGTAATGTAGATCATTTCACTTCCACACCCATTGTAAATATGAATTGAATGTTTATGAACAGTGTGGTTTAGGATTGGCTGATTAGCAATCTGACCTGATAACCCAAAGTTTTTTAGGTGTCAGCCCACACTTACTTCAAGGAAGTCAACATGAAATTATAATTGGACCCTATTTATTTCTTAATACATGTTTAATTTTGTTTTAATCTTTGTGTTTTGTTTTGTTAAAAATCCTGTAACTTTTATATATAATTTTTTTTTTTAAATTTTGAAAATAAAATAATTTTATTTTATATTATATTATTCATTTTAACTTCAGGTTTCTACAATAAAATGTTTATACTTTTTTAAAATATAATGTAAAAGTGTAATAATTAATAATGTAATATTAAAAATTCAATCAAATTATTACAATGTTTATACTTTTATATTATAATTTTTTAGTATTAATATACAGTATTACTATTAATAATAATGTTAATATAAAATTAGGCAATTGAGGTCTTATTAACTAGCTATTTAATCATTTATTTTGTGAAATTTAACACAATAAAATATCTGGCATCTGGTCTGTTGTGTATCTTATTTTTATTTTTTTTTTTAAGACTGATTATGATTCTGTAGCCCAAAATGATTGCAAATTACCAGATGCAACAGCTTTTAAATTATAAGGTTGTAACCTTTGAACATTCCTAGAGACATCTAAATATAAATTGTTTACCTCAGGCACTTTGACAGCTTGAGCTGATGAAACACTCATTTCCTTAATTGCTGTGCTGATTAATCAAAGCAATTAGCAGAGGATTGACATGATGATATGGTACACAGGTGCATTACCTTTTCGGTGGAAACCCAGGGAAGTCCAGCTCACCCAAAATGAGATTGGATGATTTCTGGTCCCTAAAGCTGTGCCGGCCTTCCAAAGAATATCTGCTTCGACACTGCAAATACCTCATTCGCAAATACAGGTACAAATATACTTTCATACGAGTACAAAAGTGCTTCACCTGTTACAATCTGCTGCTCAGTGACTCATTATTCTGACCTCACAGTTCTTGATTAGGAAATTGTGCTTAAGAATAATATTTACTGAATTAGGTCGTCTGGTCTCTCTCTGTCTGAAGCCAAAGAAAACTGTCAGATGCTCTTAGCTTCCAAACATCGCTAAGAAAGTGTTTAGATATCTATCCCATGTTAAATACTTTGTGTCGAACGTTAATATGAAGAACATGATCCTGCTGTGATCTGAATGTAAACCATTAGGACCCAGCTGTATTATGTAATTGCAGTGTCATGCAGCACTGCAGTTAGTGATTAAATTACAGTAGTAGTTTTCCATTGGTGCATGCGATTTCTGCACTTTTAGTGCCATCTGGTGGCCATATAAAAAGTCATCATTTTTTACATTTTGTAAAAGGTTGCAGAATTTTCAAGGCACATCTCTGCTTGCTGCCCTTGTGTGTGTTTGCAGGTTTGAGGAGAAGGCTCAGACTGAGCCCTTGAATGCACTTAAATATCTACAGAATGATCTGTCTCTTACCGTGGACCACACCGACCCCGATGAGACAAAAGAGGTCAGGACCCACCAAAAAAAAAAACTTACATTTAATGATTACACTTGTAATCAACAAACCTTTAAACGTTTGCTGTTGATTGAGTCAGTTTGTGCATTTACATGTATTTCAATAGTTTGATTTCATTTGGACTAAAGCAAATATCTTGTCAGATACTGAAAATGCATTAGGTCCAATACATAATTAAAAGTGCTTTTTGTGTGTCTGTTTCCTTTAGTTCCAGCTCTTACCCTCTGCTCTGTTCAAATCCAGTTCAGACTTCATTCCTCTAGGTGAGAGCACTGTTTGATGAACACGATTGTCCTCTAATCACGTTCTTCTACGACTGTGGAAATCAATGCAGAAGCTTCTGCTTCTTTGCTTTGATACTTATTAATGATTTTTTTTCTTCTCTTTATCACAGGCTTTTCAGATGTGGATCAGACGTACGCTCAGCGCACACAGCTGTTCGACACGCTTGTCAATTTCTTCCCTGACAATATGACCCCGCCCAAGGGTAACCTTGTCGACCTCATCACCCTGTAGCCATGCCCCTCACATTAGACCACACCCTCTTTAGACCTCTCAGACTCCTCCCACCCAAAACAGAAGTTATTTTTCTACATTTTCCACCCGAGGTGTGCCGTGCCCACCTACTGTGTTTCCTCCTACAGAAGTAATGCCACTTAAACATGAGACTTACTTAAAATGCAGAAATATAATTTTCTACTCTGGAGTGCCAGGGTTGTGCTTTTTTTTTTTTTTTTTTTTTTCCTAACATTTTTTTCTTTTAAAAAGGGGTCAGAATTAGGTTTAAATTTGCATATCTGCCAAATTGAGCACTGATTTAATTTTTTTTTAAACTTTTTTTAAACAATCTTAATTTTGAGTCTGAGTTTATCATTCAAATTTTCTTTCATACAGGTTGAAATGTAGGTGAGTTATAAATCTGATCAATTTACATCATAAAGGGGTGGAATTGATTTATGAACTGTGTGATCATCATGGGTTCCTTTTTACCGTGCTATTTTAAATCACATTTTTATGGACAAACACGTGCGCTGAGCCAGTGGAGGCCGAAGGCAAAGATCAGAGCGCCCTCTAGAGTCAGTTCTCTAGTAGATCAATTCTCTTCACTCTCAATACTGGATTTGAATACTGGCTTCCATCTAAACCTGCTGCTGCTGCTGCTGCTATTGGATGCTGCCATGACATTAGTGCTTTCTTTGACTCTTTAATAGTGATGAAACACCCGAATCCATAACTAAGTTCTCATCCACAGATATTAAAAGGAATATAATGACATGTTTGAGGTGTAATGCACACATTTAGGTACACAAGAACTGTTTTCCACTGTGTGTAGGAACGCAAATATTATGATCCTTCATGGCAACACTTTGTACTTTATAACAGGTCATTACACTTGTATCCATTAGCGAATGGATTAGCGAACACTTTGCTGCAATTAGACAAACCGAAGACGTGGATGATTTGATTTTTTTGAAGTGTAGATTGCTGTTTACTTCAGGTTGTGGCTGCTTTTGTCTGAACTCAGTATAGTTCTGTGTTACATAGACTGTTCAGCTTACTGGTGCCAACTCAAAGGAGCCTTATTGGGACCATCGAAGACAGAAGAGACCCCTCACTATTTATTATTAATATTATAATTATTATTATTTCTTGGTGAACTTGAGCCCTGAATGTCATGTCTTATGTTCTGTCTCTCTCTATGACGCCATAGAGACGTCTATATGTGCCCTTCATTCCGTATGAGCTTCTGGATTGTTTACAATTCTGGACAGATGAAAGTGTGTTGGATGAGAGTCTTCCATATAGTCCATCTGGATTACTTGGTCTCCATTTGTGCAGTGTTTGTTTAACAGCAGTTATTTTTGTTATTTGTCTCCCTGTGTGTGAGTAGGAAGTGTTTGCTCTGCAAAAAAAATGTTCTGGTAATTGGATCGCTTTTAAATTTGCTGTAGTTTTGGCTTCACCCACGCAGAAACCAAAGGCGAGCTCAAAGAACCATGGGACAGTACATTATGCTTCACCCTGCTGATTGTGTCCTCCCAAGTGTCATATCTCAATTCCCTGAACGTAGTATTAGCTGTAATTTGGCTCTGTGGAGATACACTTATGGCGCACTGGAGTGTGGAAGTTTGTGATTGGCCCGTTTGTAATTTCTAAGATTCAGTGCTCTTTATTTCTTTCCTTGCGTGGAAGCAATTTGGGTGTATCCAATTTGGAAACCAGGGCTTACTTTTGCCTTTCGTAGATTTAGCATTGTCTTTGTGCCAGGAAGAAAGTTCCTGGAAAAAAAAGAGGTATGAAATCGAATATACACGAGAGGATCGACACTTACCAGAGACTTTTTGTCGCACTTAATGCCAAATACGTTTTCTTGCTTTCGGTGTACATTTCTGCAGTGTGTCAGAGATGAAATGACTTTTCTTTTCCTCTCTCCTGGAAATCCTCATCTCGTCGAGCCCCCCTCTGCTCTTGAGCGAGGGTACGTTGAGATGTCAGCACTACACTGTGGCTCTCATGAATGTGTAGAACCTATTAAAGAACTGCATTGTATGTAATGTACATAAAGAATAAAGATTGTATTTTGTTCAAGTTTTCTTAAATATTGTCTTGGTCTTCCTTTAACGTAGGCCTATGAAACTTTATTTGAACAAACAATCTAAGTTATATTCATCTAAGAATCCTGAAAAAAGTGTCATGGTTTCCACAGAACAATTAAGCAGCACAACCATTTTCAATGTTGATAAAGGAACATATGAGACTGAAGACTGGAGTAATCGCTGCTGAAAACTCTGTTGTGCATCACAGGAATAAATTCAGTTGAAAAATATATTAAAACTTATTTTAAGTTGTAATTATTTCACTGTAATTATCGTAAATATTCGTAGTTATTTTTGTTGTATTTTCTATAATAAATGAACTTTTGTGAACATAAGAAACATATCATAACCATTTAAAAATCTTACAGACCCCAAACCTTTGAACAAAAGTATATGCTTTGTGTTATTTAAGATGAAGTGCCGCAACGTCAACTACCTAAGTAGAGACAATTTAAAAACAACTTTTTTATTTATATTAGAAATCATGGCCATCCCCATCCAATCTGACAGAGATGAAGCTTCCAGTGTATTAGACCCCTGTCGTTTGCACACAGCAGCAAACTGACTTCAAATACAGAATACAACTATAAATTCAACCTTAATACTTTGGTGGAAGTACAACAGCTAAACTGAAACAGCAGTGAATCCCTTATATTGAAGATTTGTGTAGTGCATGCAAATACAATAAAAAAACAAACAAAAAAAAACGTTTTGGTGCAATCAACATTAAAACAATTAAATAAAACATCCCCAAAGAAAAAGGTGATCTTTCTGATTAAAGACAAAGACACGTTATGATTTTATACCTGTAAGTAAACTTAAAGAATGTGAGTTGTGTTGGATTTAGTGTCAAATGTTTCAGGTTGACAAGACCGAAAACCTACATACTGGCATGATTACCTACACAGAGACGTGAGTGGAGCAGATGGAAGATAATGAAAACTTATCTGCCAATCATGGGGTCACATACTTTTGACCCATAGTCTAATTTACCAGGATGAATTATCCATTGGTCCAAGTGTAATTTGGTGCCTATGAGTGTTAATCTTTTCTAAACAGAAAACAAACAAATTATGGAAGAAGCATAAAAATAAGCATTATATACAAGCACAACAATTACACTCTGCTCAAGAAATAATACAAAGTTTCCACTGGATAAATGTGATGGAAATTTCTGTAGTAGTAATACAATTTATGCTCAGTTTTTTCAGGTAGAAACATCTTTGTGAGTGTTCTCCCCATAACATCATTTTTTTAAAAATCAAATAAATGTAAATATCACAGAAATCCACTGGTCAGAATCTGTGAACCTTGAATCCTTAAGTAATTAGCATGCGAAACTTAAACTTGACATTGCTTGACAGCATCATAAGGCACACTCAAAGGCAGTGAAATCAATGCCTTATTTTGGCCAGCTTCACATTTAGAGAATGCAGATACACTGCAGTGGGAAAAATGTTTTCAAGATGGCGAGCAAAATCTAAATTCTTTTTTTCATTCAATACTGAAAATGATTGGACCACATATAAATCATAAATGGGCTATTTTACCTAATGTTTGTTATATATTTTATGTTCATCAAATTGTTTTTTAGAAAACTATTGGTGTGCTGAAAAATGTTAAGGCTCAAAGAGAGGCCACAGATTGTACTTTGACATTCCATTTACAGATTTTCCCTTCCAGTGACACACAAAACGTAAAAACTTTTCTGCTATTTCAAGCACATACTTGACATTCAGCTACTTAATTACAGCATATACAGCCAGGCACCAAATGAAACCATTGTCGTTTGATAGTCTTTGTCGATCTCTGCTTTCTCTACATTCTGGCCGGTCACAATTTACCGTTATGAGAGCAGCAGGTTTCCTTCTCCAGACAGTTCGTCCGATGCCATTACAAGTGTGTGTCTTCTTCATCAGGTATGTCCTCTTTCAGGAGGTTGTCAATGGGGACGATCCAGCTGTCGTTGAACTCCCCGTTCATTGTCAGTTTCTTCTCTTGCATCTCCGGCTGTACCTCCATCACCTCCAGTGTGGGATTGTCATGATAACCGTTCTCCACTGTCTGGAGCTCTTCTGTCAGGTGTTGCTGCCGAGGGTAGAGTATATATTGGGATGTTAAACCGCGTAATGCTTTGGATTTCAGAACGTAACTTTCAACTTTGAATTGAATTATTCAGAACATTCTTCATTCGTAGATAAATGTATTGAAAGTAGGACCCAAATCAAGCAATGTGAGTCTGATTCACCTTTGTGTTTGGAATTGAGCATTACCTGGTTCTTCCTGTAGGATCTGCGATGATAAGTGCAGTAAGCTGCAAAGCAGCACAGAATGAGCACCAAAGCGCCACAAGAAGCCAAGATGGCGATCGACGTGTCTGATATCGTGTCCTTGTTGACATCATCTTTCTGCAAATTATTATTGTTTGTAACTCCACTGACAGGTTCTACAGGTTTGTAGTTTTTTGCCGGTATCTTTTGGTCGGCTGTAAATGGAAAAGCAAGTGAATTACTATAAATTTTACTCAGTATTTTATTGTTATTAAAGATAACCAAACACAGTATGGCAAGCACTGAATCCAGTGGTTCCTCTATATGAGGCTTTAATCTGTTTGGAAGCTGTAACATTTCCCTCACCATCTATTGTTATTGTTGCAGTTAATCGTTTGTCATTAATTTCCACCATCACGGTGCAATTTCCTTTCATCTCGTGACCCAGCTTCTTACAGGCTTCACGGACGATGTCCCCCTGTGTTTAAGGAGAATCAGGATTGATTGTGTGAGGTCATTCACTTCTCGTACTGTTGTTCATCAAGAAATGTTTTCTGGCTCCATTTAATAGATTGTTCGCTATGAGAGCCTGTTTCTGCCACGAAATAAAAATAAAAAGGTAACTGCAAGTCCGAATTGCGAGGAAAAAAAGTATACAATGAGATTTTTGACTTTTGCTCAGAGTTCTCAGTTTTGAATTCGCTTGCAGTTCTGAATTCACTCACTTTTTTTTTTGTTTAGAAAATTGCAAGATTTAAACTCCGAATTGCAAGGAAATAAGTCTGAATTATGAGGTAAATCACAATTACCATTTTATATTGTTATTGTGTGGCGGAAACATGCTTCCTTAGTTTTGTGTTTTACTGTTATTTAACAATGTATATAAATTTTCAGAGATTATAGAGATTCTTAATTTTGAATTGTTAGTGAATTTTAGAATGTAAATGAGCTCTCTGTGACCAGGACTGGAGTTATTGTCAATGTTATTGTCATTTATGTGCTCACCTCAGTGCTGCTGCTTAGATCAAAGGAATGCTGCAGAAGAGATAATCAACAGGATCATTTACAGCATCAGGATCAAGAATATAACAATATATAAGGAAAAAACATGAATGTTAGTATTTTACATTAAAGGATTTTGGGGGAGTAGAGGTGCTAGTTGTAATATCTTCATCATTTCGCAGGCCTGGTATGAACGAGGCAGTAGCTGTTTGTGCTTTCGTTGTCCCAAGACTTTGAGAAGCAGTAGATTTAGAGTCCGGTGCTGCTGTACTTGGTAATGCAGCTGAAAAGTAACATGAAAAGAAGACATTTTTTAATAGTTCACACTAAATTTACACTCTATCATCCTTTGCTCGCCCTTTTGTCATTCTGAACTCATTTGTATTGCTTCTGTGGAACACAGCAGAATATATTTTGAGAACTCAATGCTCTTTCCCATACAAGAAGTGTTGTATGTAGTGACCATGAGTTGTCAAGTAAAAAAAATAACACAGAAATCACGCGTACCCTATTTGTGTGAAATTAAATTGTTACTAACTGAAAGTACCCTTTCTCCACTGTAGCACTCAAATCTCAGTTGCATACAGTGTGTGCACATTCATGTTGGATATCTAACAGTGATGCCAAACTGCATTGGTACTTGTATGTTTTGCAACTTTATTTTGTATTGTGTTGTCACACTGAATATAAAAGTACAGCGTGAACATTCTTCAAAAGTGCTGCTTTTGTGTCCAGTGGAAGAAAGTAAGTCATACGAGTTTGGAATGACATGAAGGTGAGTAAATAACCACAGAATTTTCTATTATTTCCATTAATAAATATTCAAGCATTGGTGTGTTGTGTTGTGCAGTCATAAAGATTAAAGTAATTCCTGCGACTTACAATTTTTGGCAACAGCAGATGGGTTTGTCTGTGTAGACAAGAGTTGGGTGGTGCCATCTGTAGAAATAGTGGTTGCAGATTTATTTAAGTTGGTGGTAACTTGGTTGGGAACAGTTATGATGACAGTTGTAGGTGAATTTTGAGGACTGTCGTTGAAGGCTGTAAGAGTAGTGCCTGTGTTTTGTGTCTTGGGTTGAATTGTTGTGATTTGGGTTTTGACAAGACCATTTTGTGAAGGTGAGTTACTGGCTAGGTCTTGCTTAGCCACTGTTGGAGATGGCCCAGCTGGTTCTGGTGAAGTGGCTTTAGTGGTCGGTGGAGCAGTGGAATCTGGTGAGGAGGATGGAGTGCCAGGTTTAGTGGGCTCCGATGAGGCGAGTGTAGTGGTGAGTGTAGCGGGCTCCGATGGGGCAGGTGGAGCGGCAGATTTATTGGGCTCCAATGAGGTGGGTGTAGTGGCGAGTGTAGTAGACACCAATGAGGCAACAGAAGTGGTGGGTTTAGTGGAACTCAATGTGATAGGATGAACGGTGGTTTTAGTGGAATCTGCTGTAGTGGCATCCACTACGGTGGGTGAAGTAGTCCCAATTGAGACTGTAGTTGGATTATCATTAGCATTGCACTGCATGCCTTGCAGGAGGGTGCCTATGACAAACAAGCAAAACAGACAGTTAAGAAAGAATGTGAGAATATACTGTTTTGCAGACTCAAAATTTCAAATTAATTCTGTGCAACTGCTGTAACGGTAAACAGCAGCAGTGCCGGTGAAAATTCCTTCATGCATGCAAAAAAGATGCTTCTTTGCTAACTTTCTAGTGTGTTCTATCAACTGATAAAAGTAACAACCAAATTTGACTACTTTTCAGGGAGAATTTTAGCTGTGTTGATCACGTAATTTATTACTTTAAACCAGGAATCAAGAGCAAAGCTCTCAGTCAGTCTATGTGAATATCAAGTATCATGACTTAAATTTTATTCTTTAGTGTGAAATGTGCTAATTACTGTATTATTGCCTATTATTATTGGGTTTAAGTAATTCAAACAGATCATCTTGTATTTACTTTAACTGCATATATGTGGAGCAGTTTTCTTTCTTCTCGAGGTATGTTGAATTTTGTCAAGCTGTGATTTTATCATTTTTGTCCTTATTTATGCACCTCATATTGCTATTATAATGTCTTGATGTCACATAATAGTGGGAGTTTATCTCTGTTTTTAGTGAGCTGGACAGGACACTCCATACAATAACTTAGGAAGTAACACACCTACTCTTATGGGCGGAACCACAGATGCCAAAACAATGGTGTCCAAATCTGCTTCGTAGTCTCTTGAGGCTTCAAACAATAGCCTTTCCTTAATTTGAGGCTCTCAAGTTCATAAGTATATATTTGGTAATCAACAGATTTCTAGCTACTGACCCTGTATTTATCAGAGTAACAGTTGCTTTAATATTATTTTACAAATTATATCCTGTACAGAAAAAGAAAGACAAACCATGTAAGCTGATATTCCTTTTAAAACATTATCGGCTCGTTCTAGACACCACGCCAGCTGTTTATATCAATCGGTCCAAGACTTTATGTAATAAGTGACCTAAACTTCTACATCTACACAATTAATTTCCACTGTTAGTGCTTTTTACCAGAACTGGCCACCCAGAATGAAGATCTTGTAAACCTTATTCCACTGGGATGTCAGAACAATCAGTAGTGGTTGTTGTAGAAACAGGGCATTGTTGCTGTCGGGATGGGGGGTCTTGATGAGAGGCTGTTTATCTTGGTTGGTGAGCCAGTTTTGTCTTTCATTTAGCCCTCTGTCTAATCACCATCTTATCACAGCCTTGCGTTTCCAAAAATATGGCTGCTGCTAATCACTGCTCCAGACCTAAACTAAGGCTTTTCGCTGCACTCTATTGGACCTTGTCAATTAATTACCATGAAACTGCACATTTATTTGAGTAAAGGGAAGTGTAAGATTGGTGTTTTGACTCTTATCGTCCTTCATCATCACCCTGTGGTTTCCATTAGTTCCACCGTTAGGACTGACCCCCGTTGACCCTGCTGTCAGTTTCGGTCTGTTTACTACCCACTGACAGGGCTGCTGGTCATAACACTATCAATGTAGAGACTGTGTGGAGAAAACCCAGACATTTCACCTGCGTAGATACATCGTACTCATGGGTAACCCCTCACAGAGGCATATGATACGCTCTTATATCTGTCCTACAGACTCCCACATGCTCACTTAAGATTCTGGAGGTACTGTTTCAGTAATCCCAGATAACAAGAGCTCAACTCACTCGTCTTAAAGACTGGTATCAGATCAAATGTAGGTGATCCTGTATTTGTAGCCTGAAATATTGTCTTTTTCTCATGAATTGTGTCTCTCAGGATTGTTGCCAGAACGTTGGTTGGAAGTCTTGTTTGGAATAATTAAGATTTTGAAATGTTTTTAAAAGAAACCTGTAACGCTCACCAAGGCTGACAACTGTAATATTGTGAAAGATTGTTACAGTTTAAAATAACTGTTTTCTATTTGAATATATTTTAAAATGTAATTTATTCCTGTGGTTGGAAAGCTGAATTTTCAGCACGTCACATGATCCTTCAGAAATCATTGTAAAATGCTGATTTGGTGCTCTGTTATTAATTATAGTTCTTACTATTATTGATGATTACGTTTTTGCTGCTTAATATTTTTGTGGAAACCGTGATACATTTTTTGGCTGCTGAAACTTCAGCTTTACCATGGCAGGAATAAATAACTTTACAATTAAAGTAATTTAACATTTAAATTACATTTTGAAATAAATTAAATATTATTACAATGGAACAATTTATTGTTACAATTTTAATAAATAGAAAACTGTTATTTTGTAAACTGTAATAATATTTCACAATAATACTCTTGCTGCTGTATTTTTGATCAAATAAATACAGCTTTGGTGAAAATAAGAGACTTTTTTCAAATACATAATTATTCCAAACGTTTGACTGATAGTGAAAAGTTTGTGAAAATGCAGATGTTAACTCCAATAAGTTTGTATTGACTCAGTTTATCCAGTTTTGTATAAAAGTAAAAATCTTTCATTTCAAGGACTGTTATGTTTTAAGTTGTAAATTGTTCCTTAATTGCAGTTTGGGGATTAATAAAGTTGTACTACATTGTATTGTACTAATTTCTTTGAATAGGGCATGCACACCCTCAGTCTACCACCCCCCTCCCCAGCTGTGTGCGGGACCTCTTTGGGCCCCTAGCTTGCCCCCTCTCCCCATGATAGTGTCCTATTCAGGGGTAACTCGGCCCAACGGGAGGGGGGCAGGGGGATTGGGGGCTCCTTTATGGAGCTGAGTCACAACTAACCTCCTCTATTGAGGTGAGGAGAGAGACTGTGAATATAAAAATGCACACAATGAATGAAAGACGGACAGAAGAAAGGAAGATGAAGTCTGAGAGGGCTGGACAGAGGCCGAATAAGGTCAGCGGGCATTTATGTGCCTGACTCGAATGCATTCCTCATGACACACATTATCAGATGTCATTATGGCGTACAAACAGAACTGTATCAAGTTTTTTGAGGAGTAAATACTCAGAGTGTGAAGTATCGAAGCTGAAGTGCTAAAAAAAAATTTCATTCAAGGATAATTGCAAGCACTCTGTATTTATGAGCTGCATTTGAGCTCATCTGCTGGAGAATGTTTTTTTTTTTGGCTAAGAAAGACTAGCTGCTAATGGTGCAAAGTATCCGTGATAAAGTGAAGGATTCATGGGTAGAGAGGGGAGGCCGGGTTAGAGGTTGGATTAGAGAAGGGAGTTGAAGATCGTGGCAGTGCCAGTTGCAGACGTTATACATAAGAAAAGGAGGGGAGAATGACGGAGGGGCCATCTTTGCAATCTCAAGATACGGAGGCCAGTCTCTCCCGCTATTTCCCTTACACATCTCCCTTATAAATATTAGATGCTCTCACGTTAAGCAGGAAAGTACATTACTTCGAGGTGCCACATGAAGACTAAAAGAAATCAGAATTGGAGTTTTGTGGCTTTACGTCCATGAATTGTTCCTAATAGTTTGAGGCCATGGTGCTAGTTGGGTCAAAACAAAGTTTTAGCTGATAAAAATATACCAAATAAATTCTGTTCTTTTGAGTTTTCTATTCATCAAAGTACGCTGAAAAAAAGGTTGGTTTCCACAAAAAATATTAAGTGGCAAAACCTGTTTTCAACACTGATAATATTTAAGAACCATTATTAATAACTGAGCACCAAATCAGCATATTAGAATGATTTCTGTAGAATCATGTGACACTGAAGACTGGAGTAATGAAGCTGAAAAATCAGCTTTGTTATCACAGAAATAAATTTAATTGCAAAATACATTAAAATAAAAATCAGTTGTTTTAAATTGTAATAATATTTGACATTATTCCTTTTTTTTCAGTATTGTTGATCAAATAAATGCAGCCTTGGTGAGCATGAGAGGCTTCTTTAAAAAACATTAAGAAATATAACTGATCCCGAACTTTTGAGCTTGAGATTTGTGAGGTTTGTTTCCAGATTAAACAAAAAATACCTTGGATTTTTAAAGTATTTATGTCACCATCTACTAAATACACCATCTATTTCAATTTTATTCAACTATTTCTTCTTCATTATTATTATTGTGGTATAAAATTACTCATACCGTGATTTAGGAATTTTTTTGGATCACCAGCTTCTAGTTCATAGCTGTAATGCAAACTAAATTGGCTATTTGAAATGAGACAAGCCCATTGCTATACCCCACCCAAACTTCCTGTGCAAAAAGGAAACACCTCCACAGAGGACAGAGAACCATGCATATCAAGGCTTTTCTTGGGGTCTTTAAAACACTACGCCCCCTCGGGTTTCTCATCTACTCTTGCGTCATATAAATCAGTGTTTCATTCCTTGAATATTCTCTTTTATCAGGAAAAATTTCATCATTTGATGTAGTAAGACAGAGAGAGGAATGAAGCAGAGGAGAGAGGAAATAAGTGCCACACCTTCCCTGGGAACAGGGATGTTGACAGAATACTTTCCTACCCATTGTTCTGCACTTTCCCAAGCCTTGTGTAAGACAGCTCTGTCAGGCCACATCCAGACCAGAGCACTGCCAAAGGATACTTTATTGCAGCCAGTCTATTTTGGCTGATTTAAATGTTGAGGCTTTCTTGACAGTAGAGGATGGAGGAAACCATATACAACACAAGGAAGCCCTCAAAACTCAGGTTTATCAACACAGGGCACCTTTATAAATACTCTGAGGTAAACAACATGGCCTAAATTTGATCAGTGCTTAAGTTCAGAAAAGCTGAGATTACAACATCCTATTTTTTGCACTACAAGAAAGCAATTTCAAACAATTAATCAGACCTTTTAGAAAACAGGGTAGAGTCAAAAGTGCTTATGGTGCTTTTTACAAGGTTGGCTAAACAAAACATGAGCGCTTTTCTAATGACTGTCAGCCTGATGTCTGGACAGGCAGGTGCACCACACTGATAATTAAAGAATAACAGTCCTCCCTCACATCCCTCTTGAGTCTGAGACGCACTTCTTCTGTAATTGTGTCACTGTTTGTAATTTCAGCAAAGCAGCTGACAGAAATGTTGAGTGGCACAGATGCTACACTTCCCAGAGCTCTTTGCAGGCGGTCAGGTGCTTTTACATTAATAGCCACTGTCAGCAAAATGTGAGTTGTTTTATGATAACCGTCTTTGAGTTATAAACATAATGCTGAACAGATTAGTAGCTGGTGTGAATTCAAATATGAATTTATATGAGAATGTTATTCAAAATTTTAAAAAAGATTATGTTACTTTTGAATGTTCTCTGAATGTTCGGAAACAAGTAGTAACATTTAAAATAATAATAATAACAAATGTCCAACTTAAAAAGTTTCTGAAATAAAACGTTCCATGAACAATAACGCATGCTATATATTAACTGGAAGAATTTTGTTCATAACTTTGAGAGAACTTTGCCAGAACATTATCTCCAAAGTTCTGAAAACGTTCCTTGTTAGCTGGGAATTGTTTGACATTTGATGTTGTTTGAAAAACACTAAGCCTTTATAAACATTAAACAGATGTTTCCCCTAACACAACTCAATTTCTGATACAATTTTGTTTATTTTTTGACCCATTTATAAATGTACTAATCAACCGCCGCTTCTAAGTGTGAATTAAACGTTAAATTAGGACCTGTAGGCTATTCCTGCTAGAGAAACTAGTTACACCTAAGGGTTTAAATCATTATTGTCGGGAATTATGTGAGAACGCTGAAAGAATTTAAAGCATTTGAATATTTAAACAAGTTCTGGAATCACAAACCGTTTATATTCAAAGGAGGTGTTATGAGCAAAGTTATATATCGCGTTATATATTATATATTATGAGAAATGTTTAAGTTTAATTAACATCTAAGCAGCATGCTAACGCATATGAACGTAAACTCACCTAATACAATGAGTGTCCATGAGATTGCCATTTTCAGTCCGTCAGTTTGATGCTCGCTGCTCGTTCAGTGACTTCAGGAAAAGTTTTGAAAATGTGGAGACGCCAATCGGTTCCGCTTATCGTCTTGAGTTTGTATCTGAACTTTTTTTTGCAGCTGGTATTTTTTTAATCTTAAAGCCAAGAGGAGTGCTTTTGTTTGAGCTGCTGCTTCTCTGAGTCTCTACCCCACCCTGAGGGTCCGGGGATTTGGGGGGCAAAGTTTTGCTGGGTTTCCTTGGCTGCGCGGATTGTGATGTATTGAATGCTCGAATGAGTCGTCTGGAGTGACGTGCTGTGCGCGGATCTCAGGGCAGGTCTGAGACGCAGCAGCTCACGCAGGGGGGACTCAATAGAGAGGGCTGGGCAGACACAGGACTAGCCCATCAATACTACTGTCTATGTGTAACATCATGCATGTCACTGTATTAATTCCTGATCTTAAAATCAACATCCCGAGCTTTTATGTGCAACACAATAACAATAATAATCTTTATAATATAATTACGTTTACAATACTTATGACAAAATAAATAATACCATTATTATTATTATTATTATAGTAAAATAATAATATGACACAATATATATATATTTTTTTAAAATAATTGTATATTATATTAATAATATAATTTAAATAATAATATATTAATTGTGTAAATGTAATAATATAAGAGTTAATAATATAATAAAATCTTTTTGTACATGGGCTAGATCCATGAAGACCCATGAATAATATTGTCTACTTTAGTTATGTCTGAAATCATACATGTCACTGTTTTAAGTCCTGATGTATCATTAAATCAACATCCTGTGTTTCATTAAAGCAACTTTTCTGTATTTCTAAATATTTAATGGTCTTACTAACATATAATAATAATAATAATTATTATTATTATTATTATTATATAACGAAATAAAATTATCAACAATTGTTTTAATTAAAATGAGTAAAAATAGAAAATCAATAAAATTGTATATTGTATATTATGTATATCTCTAATATAATATTACTAATAATATATACTGTTTATTATAAAATAATCTAAAATAAAATGCATAATTTTATTTTATTATGAATGTAATAATAATAATAATAATAATATATTATTATTATTATTACATTTATTATACCTTTTTATAATTATAATATTATGATAAATATGATGTATGCTATAATATGAATATATGATATAATTTCTACCAGTTGTATATTGCATACAATATAATATTACTAATAATATATAATATTATTATTAATTACATAATCAAATATTTTTGTTGATTAAAATAGCTAATTTAATGTCATTTTATGAAGTAATAATGTCATGAAGTAATTTAATTTAATTTAATTTTTTGCTGGGAAAATAACAAAGGAATTACAATATACATCATTTTACTGTATAGTCTTGCACTTACAGACTTTTGTTTTTTAATATAATTAATACGGTAACTATATTATGTCAGAAATTTCCCCTGGATGTCAATGGGTCCCATATTTTGTCAGAAAACGAATGGGTTAATTAGTTTGAGAAAGCTATGTGTAAGTGCAGCTGGCGTGGAGTTTGCTGTGTGGATTGTGAAGGCCAGATCTGACAGTGCCAGCACAACACCAGAGTCACCAAGCCAATAACCATGACAACCAGACTTCAAAAGCTCCTGTTTGAGTCCGGGCAATTCATGTTTACTTTTAAGTGCCATAAAAGACAATACCTCCATTCAGTTTTGGTTTCATGAACTGTGACCTTTGGTGACCTCCACTCATGGGCATCTACTTATGCTCCATTAATTATAGCATTAGCTCAGTGTGGGCTCAGAGAAGGCCCTCTGTTGCAACCAGTCAATAGGAAACGTTAGATCAGTGCAGTGACAAAACTCCTGTCATGTCATTTGTGATTGTTATGAATGGTAGAGGGGAAATGTTTTGGGTGCTGTACAAAGGGAGATAAACAAATGGGTGTTGGTCGTATTTCCTGGGCGTCTCTCTCAGTCCTGAAATAGTTGCTATGATAGCCTGTTTGCCCTCTTAACGCTCTAAACACGAAACGTTTGGAGACCGAATCCATTGTTATGTGAAGTAAATTTGTTTAAATTGTCTTTCAAGTGCTTCTGTTCTTTATCTTACGCTTTAATTGAGTCGAGCCCTGTGTGATGTGTGTGTGTTGTCAAGTGTAAATGCTCCATGATTCTCACAATTGTGTCGTAATGCCAGCAGCTGGGAAAAGGAATGTAGCGTTTATATTGGTATTGGACTTGAAGTCCACATGTATTTTTTCTGAGATTACCACTCAGTAGCCTTATGACTCTGGCAAAAACCTGTATGTGTGAAGTTTCGTATACATGAACTCCACAAATAAATTTAGTGTGCCTATTTTATTTTACTTTATTTTAGAATTATTTTTATGTATTTATTTATTCAGATGCCGCAGTTTGTACAGCCCATTTTTGCATTTTATTATACTTAATTTTTTTATTTTATTTATTTTGACTTGCCAGTTTCTACAGCCCATTTTTGCATTTTATTATATTATATTTAATTTTAATTTTTTAATTTATTTATTTAATTATTTATTTTGACTTATACCATTCTGCATACATATTTATTTATTTATTGACTTGGCATTTTCTACAGGCCATTTTTCTATTTTATTTTCCATTATTTTGTTGTTTTTTATGTTTAATTTGATTTATTTTTGTTTAATATTACTTATTTATTCTTTCTTTCTTTTTTTTTTGACTAGACAATTTCTAAAGGAATCGTGGCACACTGTTTTCACTATTCTGCATACATGAACTCCTCAAATAAATTTAGTGTCTATTTTATTTTATGCATATCCATTTTTATTATATTATATGCATACATAACGTATTTTATGTACATTAAATATATAAAATATATTGCTTTGACTTAACAGTGTCTACAGGCCTAGGCCATTGGGGCCCTACACTCAATTGGAAAAAAAAACATTTAAAAAATTGTTAGGTAAATCTCAGCATTTTTATCTAGTTTATGGCCATTTTACAGTGATTTTACCATTCAGCATTTATGGTTCAGTTAAATTTCAGGTCGTTTGGGCTGAAAAAGTTGACTTCACAGAAGAAAATAGTTTTGAAACTCCACTTTCACACACACCCAGCTCTATCTTGTAGCGTAAAGCATTTGTATAACTAGAGAACTATGCTGGGCCAGATTTTGGAGGGTGCCCTTCTGACACTCTTCGCAACGTGGCGAGTGACGGATCGCATGTTAAACAGCTCGGGGGTCGCAAGGCTGGAGGCCGGCGCTCTCACGTCTGGCTTCACGCCTCCCATCCATCGTTAGCTCAGTGGTGCGAGGGTTTGTCACAGGGAGAGCGCGCGCTCACCCTGCCTCATTAAAGAGCCACAATGGTAAGAGCATTCCAAGAATGCAGGCGCTCATTCACTCTCGCTCTTTAGATGCGCTGAGACGCCGTGCCAAGCACTGACAGGGCAGGGCCAAGCCTCCCCCATGATGAATGCCATTTCTAAAGCTTCTTTATTGAATTTATCTTGAGATTTATGGCACGCGTTCTTCAGATACGTGGAAAGTGTGTAGTGTGTACTGTAGATGTCCAGCGCTCACATTCCATGTTCCTGTTCCATGTTGTGACTCAAAACGCAAGCAGCTTCAATTGTTTGAACATTACTAAGTGATTTTAAAATACTTTATTAATTCACATAGGGGGCAGTTTGTTGGTGACTTTTATTTTAGTCTTTTAAAGGAATAGTTCCTTAGAATAGTTAGAATGATTATTTTTTTAAGCTGAACAAAACAGAAAATATGACAAGATGACCAAATGATGAAACTTCTAAAAGGAAAGAGCCAAAAGCACATAAACACATAAAAATAATAAAAAAAGAAAAATAATAACAAACAAAAAAAAACAAACATAAATAAATAAATCACATTAAAAATTAATGAATTATTGAGCATATAAATAAACTATATGAATAGTATATATAGATACAATAATGTGTATAGGTAAAATGTAGGTATTGCAACATAATATATTATTATTATTATTTATATTTGTAATCCAAGCACTCAAAAAAAATCTAGATATTTTAATCTAGGTAATTTCCTCATTTAATGTACTATTTTAATGTAATTAATATTTTATTTATTTTTGCTTTTATTTATTTTTCATCGTATTTTGAGTTTGACAGGTGCAGTATTTACTTTGGTAAAAGAAAAACTATCAAGACAGCTGCCTGCTAAATAACGTATATAAATCTTTTATTTATTTATTATTATTTTATTTCTTCAGAAAATCACACATTTTTCCTTACTTCACAAAACCAGAAATGATTTACATGTTCTTCTCTTCAAGACTTCATCATAGCATGTCATACTCCCTCATGGGAAAGTCTTTAGCAGTTTTCCTGGAGGGATAATACCTGGTCTGTCAGTGAGTATAGATAGTTATGGTGTAATGATAAATGGAAAGACTGAGCAATGCTCTCAGAGACGCAGGTGGTCAGTGTGTGTGTGTGTGTGTGTGTGTGTGTGTGTGTGCACGCGCATTAAAACTCAAAGCTTAAAATGGCAGAACAGGCAACATGACACACAAGAATGCAGCAGATTCCAAACAGGATTGCCACGTCAGACATACTGCATGGTGTCTCTTTAATGATCAAAATAACATTTGCATAATCTTGGGTGTGTTGCTTGAACTCTCTCTTTTACTGTGAGAGAAATGTATGCATGTGCGTGTGAGTATCCTTGAAAGTGTGTGATTTAGGAGTTGACAGGACACAGAACACTCTGCACCTCCTTATCAGCAGCCTGGTACCAACCAGAGTCAATCCCCGAGAGGAAAAACAGCACCTCGTGTGTGTGAGAATGCGTTTGAACGGGTAACTCCTCCAATGTTATGATCTAGTTTATTTTTCTCATCTGTTGCTGACAGTACCACTCTCCACAAATCCTTTGTTTATTTCTACCTCTTTTGCAGTCCAAAGCACTCATTTATGTTCGAAGTCTTTAAAACCTCTTAATTTCAAACATACAGGCAGTTATAGTACTATAATGTGTAAAGAAATGTCTTTTCGATCCTTTGTGTCTGCTGTAGGAAAAGCAACCATTCAACACTATATGTAAGATATTGGTTATTGTGGAATCTATCTATGTGTAAGTGTATAAAATACTTGATTTAGTACTTTAATACTTGATTTAATTGATTTGTAATTTCATTTTTAAATGGTATTCCAATTCCTCCACACAAAGTCACTAATATTGGCACTCCTGGTAAATATGAGCAAAGATGGCTGTAAAAATAAATCTGCATAAATCTCTGTTCATCTTTTATTCCAAAAATTCTAAACTTTCATTGAAATAAAACAATGGAAAGTGGGGGGGAAATCTCATTATGAAATAAATGTTTTTCTCTAGTTGATGTTGACCGCAATTATTGGCACCCAATTATTATAACATCCTGTAGTTTTCTCCTGTAATACCTGATGAATTTGTTGAACACCTGATAAAAGATCAGAGACCATTCCTTCATCCAGAATCTCTCCAGATCCTTCAGATTCACAGCTCCATGTTGGTGCTGCTTCTCTTCAGTTCACCCCACTCTTTTTCTATAGGGTTCAGGTCAGAGGACTGGGACAGCCATGGCAGAAGCTTGGTTTTATGCTAAGTGACACATTTTTGTGTTGATATTGATGTTTTTTTTGGATCAGAAAGTCTAAAAAAATATCAAACAGCCCCTACATCACCACATCTTTCTGTCACTATAACAAATTCTGCGTATGTGTAAACATACCTGGCAATAAAGCTCATTCTCATTCTCATTTTCATCATTGTCCTGATGGAAGATCCAACCACGGCTCATTATAAGATTTCTAACAGAGGCAGTCAGGTTTTGATTTTTTATCTGTTTGTATTTGATAGAATCCATGATACCATGCATCTGAACAAGATGTTCAAGACCTCCAGCAGAAAAACAGGCCCACAACATTAAAGATCCAGCAGTATATTTAAACGTGGACATGGGGTACATTTCATCCCTGTTTGTACTAAACCCATCTGGTGGGTTTGCTGCCAAAAAGCTCTTTGCTTAGTTTCATCTCACCATAAAAGCCAGTGCTAGTTGAAGTTCCAGTCGTGTCTGACAACAGAATATGCTGGAGTTTGTTTTTGGATGAAGGAGGAGAATTTTTCTTGAAACCCTCCCGAACAACATGTGGTGATACAGGGGCTGTTTGATATTTTTTTTAGGCTTTCTGACCCCAAGACTCAAGTAATCTCTGCAATTCTCCAGCTGTGATCCTTGGAGAGTCTTTGGCCACTCAAACTCTCCTCCTCACCATGCATTAGGACGATATAGACACACGTCCTCTTCCAGACAGATTTGTAACATTTTTAGTTGATTGGAACCTCTTAATTATTGCCCTGATTGTGGAAATGGGGATTTTCACTGCTTTAGCTCTTTTCTTACTATTTTGTGAAGTTCAACAGCCTTGTTCTGCACATCAGAACTATATTGTTTTATATACTATAAAAAACATTATTAAGGGAATTTGGCCTTTGTGTTCCTCATATTTATAATCCTGTGGAACAGGAAGTCATGGCCTGACAATTTCATGCTAGTCACCCTGGTCTTCTAAAAAAAAAAAAAATAATATGAGTGGGAATATACTTCATAGATATTACATAAGAATTTGTAGAGTGCCAATAATTGTGGCCAACATGCAAAACATTTATTTCATTATGTGAGTTTCTGCCCAATTTCAGTTGTACTCTAATTGTACAGCCACCTTTGCGCATAAGGGTGCCAATATTATAATATATATATATATATATATATATATATATATATATGTAAGCAGTAAGGTACTCGAGGCCGTGCTGTATCGTGAATAAATCACGGCTGAAGGGCGTTGTTAGGCACGACGCGAAGCGGAGTGCCTGCAACCCCTTCAGCCGTGATTTATTCACGATACAGCACGGCCTCGAGTACCTTACTGCTTACATATACGTACACACACACACACAATGTTTTTTAAATAAATTACTTAACAAATGAATGGAATAATAAAATGAATGGAGTAATACACTGAAATAATTTTTAATGCAACGTTTATATTGAATTTTTATAAAGTACTGACAAATTACTTGTCTATGCATTTGAATTAATAATGTATTATTTTATTGTTACATTTGACTAACATTAAAAAAAGTTTATAATGACTATATATTTGTCAACTTTAAAGGTGATACTAATGACTTTTCTTATTTTCTTATTTATCTATATTTTCAACATTAATTAAATAAGCAGATTTAAATATCTATTATAGTTTCAACAGATGATTTTTTTCATTATATATATATATATATATATATATATATTCACACTCCAATTTCTCCATAGGTTTGAGTCTAGACTAAAACAAGCAATTTAACATCAATGCCTTTGAGAGCATATACATCTAAGTGGCATTGTGTGACAAACAAAATATTATTAATGGGATTTTGCTATTTCACTGATGGTGTTTGCAAAAAGTGACATTTAAATTGTGATGCATCTTCAGATGAGTGACCAAACCAAGATCTAGGCTGGGACCATTTACCATGAACAGTGGAACAAGCTCTTAACCTCTACAAGGAAACAATCAGTGTGTAGGTGTTAGATATGACCTTTGACCTGTAGAAGGATCATCTATCTTCCTCTGGTCTGATAATCTACAAGCCAGGAGCTTGTAGATTATCTCAGAATGCTACTGTAGAGCTGATGGAGCCAGGACAGAAGATCCACACCAGCCGCCTTCATGACAATGTGGCTCCGTCGTTGGGTCGGGTCATCTTTGATGGGCCCCCATCCTGGGGATGTCTGAAAAGGAGGATGCAGTTGGTCTGTGTTATTATTAGCCGGTCCCTGACTTTAAGGGATCAATGTGACCTGACAGGAGTGTTTTGCGTACATTCAAGACAGGAGGAAGGAAAGAGCAGGATGAAGTGGAAATGATTTTTTTGTAGGGGTGGGTGGGTGGGTGGGGGGGTCTTCAGACTTCCATTAGTCAGATCCAGAAGCGTTGTGTTTATTCACAGAGTGGGAGTGGCACAGGAAGCTGCCAATGGGAGCTTCCCCAGAAACAGTTACTGCGCGATCCATGTGTTTCTATAGGAGGAAATGGGGAGTGTGGGCGTGGGCCTTCCAGTCTGGTGCTTTGAGGTAATGCACATAGTTAAAGAGAAACTCACATAATCCGTCCATCAGAAGATGACTAGTCCACACTGCTCAGAGAAATGATCTGTCAGTTACAGAATGTTTCTGCTATGATGAATTTGAACTCAGTCGACATCTTTTCAATGACATCACTGAAAATTAGTTTCATTCTTTCCATAGATTTGATTTAATCAGTGCAAATCACACAATGGCAGTAAGATTGTTAACGCATTTACTTTATGTTGTATGAAAAAACCCTATTTTGAGCTGTCAAGTTGTCTAAATTGTCATTTCTGAAGTGGGAATATTTTTCTTTCAACTATAGAAATATATACACTACCATTCATAAGTTTGGGGTCATTATGATTTTTAATAAATGTATACTTTTATTCAGATGCATTAAATTAATTAAAAGTGAGAGTAAATACATTTATAATGTTACAAAAAAATTACATTTCACATAAATGATGCTCTTTTGAACATCAGAGAATCCTGAAAAAACTTATGCTGCTCAGGTGTATTCCAAATACAATAATACAGTAATAAATTATGTGATAAAATAATAAAAATAGAATATAATAAATGTTGTATTGAGCACCAAATCAGCATAGAATGATTTCTGAAGGATCATGTGATACTGAAAACTGGAGTAACGACTGCTGAAAATTCAGCTTTGCCATCACAGGAATAAATTACATTTTAAAATATATATGCATTTTATTATATATAAAATTATTTGCTATTTTAAGATAAAAAATATTAGTTTTTACTGTATGTTTGATCAAATAAATGCAGCCTTAGTGAACTGGACATTTTTAGTGAGATGCATCCATATGACAATTAACGATTATGAAAAAAAAATTGTTTATGATATAATAGTTAATTAATTTTATGATTAATATATTTTAGAAATATGGAAAAGGTAGACAGGTGTGGCTTCCTAGTTCCCCTTGGGATGACATTATAGAGAGGAAGGGAGGGTGATGGAGGGATTGCAGAGGAATTGTCGGAATGATTGGGTAAGCAGCTATTTATATACAGTAGTACCATTAGCTTTTCCATTGCCATTCTAATTTATGGACAAGTGCCTCCTGAACTATTGTTAGGAAGTTCACTCTAAAGCACTGCTGGTAGGTATAAAAGAGGCTTCAAATCACACAGGGCCACATAGACCCTGGCATGGAAATATTTTCTTGTCATCTCACGGGATGCATGTTTTACACATTCCACCTCTGGAAAATCTCTTTCTGTCCCCCAGTCAGTCTCTCTCTCAGAGTATCAGGATGCTCTGATTAGTTATCCCTATAATCTGTACAGAATGCCAGTATCTAGTGATACCTTGTTTTTTGACTCTTTCTATCTTTATTTGAAGCCAGCACATCCCCCACAGACGTCTCTCTCTCCCACTATGCCCTGACCCTGGATCTATGTGTGGAATTCTCTCTTCATTTATCTGTGTGGGCCTCGTCCTCTCCCATATCCTTTTATTTTTTCACATTCCTGATCCTGGTACTGTTGCTTCCTAAATTACGTCAGTATAACCCATGACTGGCACACAATTGAGCAAATCTCTTTGACGAATAGCTCACCCAAAAATGAAAATTCATCACGCCATTCCAAACTTGTATTTTTTTTTCTTCCATGAAACACAACAGGAGATGTAAATGAAAGGGACCGAATGGATGGATGAATTCTTGATTTTGGAAGTGAAAGTGGACCAGCAGATCATACTTGGAAATAAGCTAGGCCTACTGTAGAAAATCCCGGGACAGACAATGGCAAATTTAATTGTCAAAGTTATCAGATTAAATGTCACAACCTCCTTTGAGAAGTTGAATGTGTCAGCACAAATCTCTATAACATCAAATAACTGTAACTTCTTATTTTTGGACACTGCTAATTGTTGATGTTTACATAGATATGTGTTACTCTTGGTAGCAAATATTCAAAGCAAATACTCTATTGCCAAATTAAAAATGCTGTTTTGTGATGCCATAACCAGCACTGCCCTCACCACTTTTGAGAACAAAAGATCTAATAATAAATGAATGAATGAAGAAATGCACTGTGTGAGACACTCGTTGACTGCACTTTGGACTCCAGTTTCTAGTTTAGTAGAAGACGAGCTCTAAGGTTTAAACTTAATATATTTGACAAAAAATATGATTTTGTCAAGGTCTCTACCAGTTTAGATAAATGAACCGGATCAGCTCTCAACTGATGGGGTAAGACAGATGAAGTGTTGTGCTGAACTCAAAAGCACATGGTCAGTGTAAACACATTAATTATAGAACAAATGAGACTATATTAGTTTCGGTGAAGATGTTGTAAGAAAAGGTGATGAGGACGTCGAAGATCTTGATGAAGATGTTTATTGCAGCATAGCAGTGACAAAGCACATGTAGTACCTTGGGTTCAA